>CM067371.1:32513354-32520854 GCA_034401795.1 Chaetoderma sp. LZ-2023a | reverse complement strand
GCAACATCCACCACAAGACCAGCCACCACTACAGTTTCCTGACTGCCACCAAACACATGATTTGGATGTGGTCAGCCGGGCTTCTGGAGGGAACGATGTCCCAATCACCCTCCGTCAACTACCATGACTACTGACCATCGAACCCTGCAGCCTGAGACTCCGTTAAAGTAACAAGGGCACTGATTAAAGAATCACTTCGGTGCCCAATCTCACAACCCGGCTCAACTCCGGCCTCTGAACAGCAACGTCAGGTGGCCTACACTAATACTCTGTCTCCTACAACGTCATACACCCACAAGTACCTGTCTTCCAATATGCCGGTACCAACAATGCACTCTGCATCCGCAGCACTGACATCTCCCTCTGATGGAAACTGTGACCTCGCAATTTCCGCATCTAATAAACACTCTTTCCTGTGTAAAACGGCAGTAGTAGGTTGAAGCACCTCCACTGAAACAACGTTTCTTCAAGCACCATGACCCACCGCCAAGGCACTGAATCCCCGATGTCGTTTGGTGGTAAGCAACACACCGTCCCAAACAACATCATCCACCACATCTACCAGCAGCAGCAGTGAATCAGAGGGGAGTACACATTCCGCATCATGGATCCGAATGAAAGAATCCCACAATGTCACTGCTTCTTCTGTGCATCAACTAAACATCCGATGATGCATTGTAAGAAGTGATTCACTCAAGTTGCGCTTATCCGTGATTGTGACAATCCCATCCGCACTGCTGTCTACACCAATTCAGCATGCACAGAGACAGCATCACAGCCATTACGGCTGCTACCCCAGCTCCATCTTCGCCTACGCAATCACGGCAGCAGCAGCGACGGGCTGGCCCTTTCCACACTCAGCCATCCACTGCACTTGTGGAAGCAATCTGGAAACAATCCGATTACATACAAAGTGATACCACACCTCAACCTCTTTCTCAGACAGTATCATTGGAGACACTTCCGCAGGTGCACCGCAAAGTAATATATAAGTGCGCCTGTCTGTTTAGCAGTGTTTCCACCAGTGCCACTGTTGACACTGGAGCGTCCATCATGGTCTTCAACAAGCGCTTGTATGAGAGCATCCCACCTCATAAAAAGCTGCCCCTTAAACCTACAAATATATTTTTGCAAACAGCTACGGGAGCCGAAGTTCGTGTGGCTGGTACTGTAAACCTTGTCATACAGATAGAGGTGATACAATTCATTCAACGAGTTGTTATCACTTCTATCCAGAATGATGCTCTGCTCGGTTCTGATTTCCTCAGTGCCAGCGAAGCCGTCATACATTGCAGACAACAGGAATTAGACATACACAGCCGACGGATACCTCTTGGACTGGAATCATCACTGTACAATACCTGTGCGGTGATTTTAGCTACAACAGCCACAGTTGAGCCGGGACAGGAGAAAATCTTATGGGCCACCACACCACAGTTAGGAAACAACACTCACACAGCTATGCGGGAACCTGACCCTGAATACATGATCACCTCACAATGTGCCAATCCCTGCATGATTGCGGACACCACCAACAAGAACCGCATACCATACCATGTATTCAATGGCACAGCGAACCCAATAACTCTTGAACCAGGAGTCCGTTGTGGACACTTGGTGGATGTGATATCACTGGAGACACACACACACCCATCCACACACCCACCCCCACCGCATCTACACCAGCAACAACCTCCGATGATTTACATGACTTATATTTGCGTGGCACAGTTGGATTGATGCAATCTCAAAAACAGCATATACGGAAATTACCTTACAAATATCGTGATAGTTTCTCTTAATTTAGGAGAAACTCATCTCGTGCGACACTCCATCGAGACTGGAAACAACAGACCCATTCGACAACCGGTACAACATCTTCCCATACACAAGGAAGCGGAGGCACACCAAAAAGTGAACGACATGTTGTGGACAGGCATAATAGAGCCATCAGCATCCCCCTGGGCCAGTCCCATAGTACAAGCAGGTAAAAAGGATGGATCTTTGCGGTTTTGTATTGACTACTGCAGCCTTAATGATCTAAACATCAAAGACGCGTATCCATTACCCCAGATAGATCAGGCCTTAGATTCCTTGTCCAGAGCCAAGTGGTTTTGTACCCTTGATTTAGCTAGTGGATACTGGCAGGTAGCCATGGATGAGACTGACATGGAGAAGACCACATTCATTTGTAGAGACGGTCTTTTTCAGTTCCACAAGATTCCCTACGTGCAATGCTCCTGGAACATTCGAACATCTCATTGAGCAGGAGGATCAGGTGGCGAGGTGGCAGGAATCCCTGCAGGCCTTTAACTTCAACGCCATTCATAGACCTGACAAACTGCATGGAAATGCTGATGCCTTGAGCAGAATCAGACTTGAGGATGACCAAGAAGTGGCCACCACCGTGACACATACCACACATCCATCATCTCCAGTGTTCCCCAAATTGTGTTGCGCAGGGTGGAACATGAAGACAGTCACTCACTCACAAGCAGCAGACGTGCAAACATGACATATATATATACGTGGATCCAGGATGGGGTACATCCTCCTAAGGAATCTGTTACTCCATTATCCACAATGGCAAAATACTACTATCAGCAGTTTGAGGAATGCCACATCCAGGATGCCGTTCTCTACATCAATAACCACATAGTGATTCCGGAGCATTATCGAAAAACAATATTACAACTTCATGATAATGCTGGTTACCTAGCCGTTGACGGGAGCCTCACCAGGACAAAACAGAGATTCCACTGGGTCAAGATATGCGATAGTGTAAAGGCATGGGTCGCCAAATGTGTCCCATTGTAAATAACGGGCTGTCGAATGGGGAGTCATGACCACATGAGATGTCTTATAATTCACGTAAGATCCAAAGTTAAATTAAGTTTTGAAAATACCAGTTGAGCTAAAAGTCCAGGTGGGCTAGAAATGGGTGCGGTAATATTGCATCAATGATATTTATGTCCATACAATTCGAAATTGAAATGTTAGGATGACTAAGTGTCATCCATGTACGTGGCTGAGTCGACCACCTGTTATTTATAAATACATGTCAATCATTGAGACAGCGGGAAAGTTGAGCCAGCCAGGTCATCTCTTTATATCTAATAAAGTGTACTAACGTTAAATGGATAGGATGTTGTTTATGGCGTTGCATAACCAGCAGATGAGATTAATATGGTGATGATGAAAATAGAAGGATTTAATTGGAAATGATTCTATGGTTCTGAGTTGATGTGTATTTGAGAATGATTTAGTTAAAGGCTGTTGCTGCTTAACAGAAAACCAAATTTATTATATTCAGCAGTTGTTGATAGTTGTAGTTTTGGAATTAATTAATATTTAGTGGCTGGTGTTGGGATCATGAATTATGAGAATAAATTTAATGTGACTAAATGACACAGTTGATGATGTAAGCAAACTGGTATTTGATCGTGGGCTAGAACAACACCATCTGCTAATGAATCATCCAACATGTGTGCCTAGTACCCTATAATTCTCGAGACTTCTCCATTAGTATAGAGTGGACAGGACATGGACGTTAGAGTGTACATAATAGAATCAAAATTTATTATTAAACTATATGCCATTCATTTTGTGGTATGCAACAACACGGCATACCATAATGTTGGTAGTTAGCTGACAGATCACATCAAACCAGAACCGGTCCCCACTGCTTTAAGTATGCGAGGCACAATCTTCTTGGAAGGATTGGGCAGAGTGTGATTGGTCGGAATGACGTCATAACCAATCAGGATCAATCATACTCTGCAGTAAAGAATTATAATGAATAAGTTTTGTTCTATAGCAAGTGAGGGAGGAATTGCTGATTGGTTGGAAGGACCAATTAGTTATCAGGTCAGAACTTCTGGGAAGAAATAAGTGGAAGTTGATTGGTGACTTTATTGTTTGCCCAATTAAAGTGTGCTTATCGCGTTCCTAGTAGAATCATAAGAATAGGTTTGGAGAGCAGTCGTGCATTTCTGGGAAATTACCTCGACCCAACGAAGTCGCTATGTTAGATACTTCCAATTATGTCATACCAGAAGTGGAAGAGGGTGTATTACCTCATGTTCCACTAGAGGTGTATGACGTACCTTACACTGATCTGTGTGACGAACAGTGCAAGGAATTCCCAGAGTTGTTTAGGAGCACTCTGGAGGAGTATACGGTTAACAATGGTATTTTGTATTCGTTAACCCCACCTTCAGCATTGGATACTGAATACCCGAGAATATTGTTACCAAGTAAATTCGGTGAGCAGGTACTCCAGAAGGCTCATGAAGGTTTGAAGAAGACTATAGGAATGGTGAGAGATTCCTTTGTTTGGTCATCCTTGAGGAAGGATGTGGTATATATGTTAGATAGGTGTATAACATGCCAGGTCAATCGACCTGTCACGACTCGACCCAGGTATACTGAAATGCCTATGGCCAATTATCCTGGTCAGATAATTGGAATGGATTTAATAGTTCCACTATTAGAATCCAATAAAGGTAATGTCTACATAATGACGATTGTAGATCTTTGTTCTGCGTGGGCGGAGGCCTATCCAATTTCCGCTAAGATGGCGCAGAACGTGGAGGATAGGTTCTTTAATGAATACATTGCTCATCATGGCATACCGGAAATCCTCATCACTGATCAAGGAAAGGAGTTTTGTTCGAACTCACATGAGCAGAGGTATGCTGTGCATGGTATTGATCACAGAAGAACAAGTCCATATCATCCTCAGATGAACGGATGGACTGTAAGATTTAACAGAACATTGAAAGAATTGATTCAGAAAGGTATCAACAATGAGTCTCGAGCATGGGAAGATGAGTTGGGGGCAGCTTTAACTGCATACCCCAACACTCATCATGCTATGACCGGATATACGCCATTCTCTCTGATGTATGGTCAATGAGCAAGACTTCCGTTAGCAATTCCACTCGATGCTGCGCACGACTTAGGTGAAAGACTAACATGTCTTAACAGTGCCTTATTACGTGCTCGCAATGAGACAGCTAAGTCACGAGAACAGCAGCATGAGCAAATTGACAAACGAGCTAATGCTGGTGAATTCCAGGTTGGTGATTCAGTGGTTGTTAAAGCGGAGGAGAAATGAAGTTAACCTCTCGCAGTGAACCTGAGTATGAAATTTTCAAAATTAACGTACCCATGGCTGATGTCCGACATCAAAGGTCTGGGAGGGTATGCATTTTGACCATCTCGAAATTGTGTATTGTCGACTCGGAGATGTGCTGGGACAAGGTGTGACCACGCCATATACAGAATCCAGCTAAAGGAACTAAGTTAAGTCATGTTCCGAAGTTATCACCCCAACCTGAATCTACACCAACCAAGAAGGTAGTCCCTGAGGTGTGACCGGTACCTGAAAAGATACTGGATGTGCACACCGAAGGCGACATGGATATCGATCAACCCGGTGTGAGTTATTCAACAGTAATAGCCTATTGTTCAGTGTCAGTTAACATTTATGGTTTTAAGTTTACTTTTCGAATTGGATAATGAATCTGTTTAAGATTTTCACGTTGTTAATTATACTTTCTGTAACCTTGGTTCATGGGAGAAGAACAACTGTGAGGAGTAAATTCCTTGAAGTTGATGAGTACGCGACCATTACTCAAATGTTGCACATCACTGCCTCAATTTTACCTGTTATTAGAATGATACTATGGCAATTTTACCCATGGATAATGATGCCAACTACGGCAAAACAGGTACCCATAAATGGACAGTTTTCTGAAGACTATCATAATTTTAGTGGGGAAGAGTACGTTTACGGTCTGTAGTGTTTACATGTATCAATGATATTATATAGGTCCACTATGGTCTTTGAGCACTGGTGTACCCGAACGAAACTACTAATAAATTCCTTGATCATAAAGGGATTGGAATGGTGCTGTGGAGGTTTGGTGAGTGAGTGGAAGTACACTGTGGAGGAAAGTTGATGGAATGTTGTGGGTTAACAAATGGAGTGTATGCATTGATGTTGAGTAGGTGTGATTACAGTGGTGATGGATGGAAGTTTGGACATATCCGATCATACAGGCGAATGTACGATCAGATAGGTTTGGCCATCGATGCACCAAGATTGGATGTTGCTGGTATTCTCAACAAATCTTTGATAGTGAACCACTTAAAGGTGGAGAACCGGAATCATTTGCAGAAAACAAAGTATATGGCTTTAGTACCACTATTTGAAATCGACAGAGCGCTTGTCGAGAGTGTCGGTACGAAATCTGTGTTGTTGTATTTGATGGCTTCTTCCATCACACTTAGTGTGGTAACATTGATTTTATACAAATGCGGAGTCTTCCACCATGTGTGCAGGTGTGCTTCATGAAAACCACACAAGGAAAGGATTCCACGGTTCGGATCAGTCTGGGCACATTGGTCAGACCGAGCAGCGGCGATGCCTAATACCAGGGACAAGCTGACCGAATCCAACAGCACGACGTCACCTATGGCATCATACCAGACGGGCATGGAGATTGTTGATGATATGTACCGCCATGTTAAATTTTGAACACTGTATTTATTTCTTTTTAGTTTTTTAGGTGGACAATTTGATTATAGGTATGATATTATGTATGATATGACTAATGTTGTATCGTGTACTTGTGATTAATTATTGATACTTTGTCGTATATTACCACTTGTTTTATTGGTTCGTATTTCAGTTCTTATATGTTAGTTATCTTTATTCTATGCTTTGATTATCGTTTGATGATTCATTTTTGTTTGAATTTGATTTCTGTGTTGTTATTGTTTGTTATTGATAGATTATTATGTTGTGTTTAGGTTGAATGTATGTCATCTCGGGTAGCCTTGGTGTAAGTGTTTTAGTTGTTGATAGTGTACAACGAGTTAATTAACATTTCTTAAGTGCTTAAGAGATGGTCAATTAACTTTGGATGGTGGGCATGTGTAAATATGGGACTGTCGAATGGGAAGTCATGACCCCATGAGATGTCTTATAATTCACGTAAGATCCAAAGTTAAATTAAGTTTTGAAAATACCAGGTGAGCTAAAAGTCCAGGTGAGCTAAAATGGATGCAGTAATATTGCATCAATGATATTTATGTACATACATTTTATTTTATTTATAAATAGATGTCAATCATAGGGACAGAGGGAAAGTCGAGCCTGCCAGGTCATCTCTTTATATCTAATAAAGGGTACTAATGTTAAATGGATAGGATGCTGTTTATGGCGTTACACAACCAGGAGATGAGATTAATATGATGATGGTGAAAATAGGAGGATTTAATGGGAAATGATTCTATGGTTCTGAGTTGATGTGTATTTGAGAATGATTTAGTTAAAGGTTGTTGCTGCTTAACAGACAACCTATTTTATTATATTCAGCAGTTGTTGATAGTTGTAGTTTTGGAATTAATTAATGTTTAGTGGATGGTGTTGGGATCATGAATTATGAGAATAAATTGAACGTGACTAAATGACACAGTTGATGACGTAAG
>CM067371.1:31770082-31902582 GCA_034401795.1 Chaetoderma sp. LZ-2023a | reverse complement strand
CAAAGAAATGAAAACATACAAATAGAGCTGGAAAAACTCCTCAAATATTTCAAGGCAGTAAATGAAAGCGAAGAAGAGGTAGAGCAAAATGAAGATGTAGATACTGATATACCAGGTTGTAGAGAACTAGATAGCCTGATAACACAAACAGAAATCTCTGAAAGAATCGACAAGCTAGCAAATAGTAAAGCATCTGTAATGAATAAATTCAAAGCAACCAGAAATGTTATGTTACCGATCTACGAAAAGCTTTTTAATGTAATTTTTGATACCGGGAAAGTACCTGAAAATTGGCTAACGGGTAAAATCATCCCAATTTACAAAAACAAAGGGGAGACCTCGGATCCTGCAAACTACCGACCGATCACACTTTTAAGCTGCCGGGGAAATTGTTTACATCCATTTTAAATGAAAGACTAAAACAATTTGCAGACATGTATGAAGTCATATCAGAGTCACAGACAGGTTTTAGAAACAAAGGATCCACACATGACAATATTTTTTCACTATATCTAATTAAAGAATTGCTGTTTTTACAAAGAAAAAAATTATATTGTTGTTTCATTGATTTTAAGCAGACGTTTGACACGGTATGGTGGGTGGGATTGCGGAAAAAACTTTAAAAATATAATATAACTGGGAAATGCTATAAAATTATATATAATATGTATCAGAATATCAAATCTTTATCAATTTTAACCAAGAGAACTCTGAATATTTTATGTGCAATATTGGTGTCAGACAGGGTGAGAATCTCTCACCATTCCTGTTCTCGATATTTCTAAATGACCTTGAAGAATATCTACACGCGAAGGAAATACCGGGACTTACATCGATAAGTCACCTAGCGGAAGACAATTTACACCTTCTTTTATATCTTGCAATTTTATTATATGCTGACAACACTGTTTTAATGTCTGATTCACCAGATGGCTTGCAAAATGCTCTAAATGCCTTTCAAAATTACTGCACTGACTGGAAACTCCATGTAAATTCCCAAAAGACCAAATTAATATTTTCAAAACGAAAGAAAACTTTAGATAAGGACTTTTATATTGCGGACCAGAAACTCGAAATTGTAGATGAGTACCTTTATCTAGGCACCCTTTTAAAATCAAATAGCACATTTGCAAGCTGTAAGGCACATAATGTCAAACAAGGCACAAAAACTATGTACTCACTCATAAAGAAAATTAGGAAACACGATATACCCATTGATCTGCAAGCTACACTTTTTAATACAATGATAACACCGATTCTTCTATATGGAGCTGAAACATGGGGGTTTGAAAACACCAAGCAATTGGAAACATGCCAGCTAAAAAATTTCAAGAACTCGCTCCGCTTAAAACAAGGTACACCGAATGCAATGGTCTATGGAGAACTTCGGGTATTTCCTCTAGATATAACAATTAAATGCAGTATGATAAGGTTTTGGGTGGGACTCGTAAACGGCGGTTATGGAAAACTTTCATCAACACTTTATTACATATGCACCGATTACCTGAAAGAACGAAATATTACGATCAAATGGGTTGAAAACATCAAAGAGATCTTGGAAACAACCGGACAATTAGAAATGCTTGAAAGCGATTCACTAACCACAAAACAAATTGTTAGACAGACAAGAACTGTTTTAGAACAACAATACATAGAGAACTGGTCCAATCTACTACAGGAATCAACACGTTTATCATTCTACAAACAAATATAGACTAAATTTGAACCTGAAAGGTATTTAAAATTACTCTCTCATTGCGATGCACTAACACTATATCACTTTAGAACAATAAATCACCAACTCGCTATAGAGACAAAAAGATGGGCAGGCATTGAACGACTGGATAGACCTTCTAGTATGGGCACTGCTGTAGAAGATGAAAACCATTTCCTATTTCACTGCCAAAAATATCACACTGAAAGATTAAAATATATTCCAGAATACTACAGACGAGCTAATACAACCGAAAAAACAAAGGGTCTGTTTGCATCATTCAACAAGCCAGTACAAAGCAGACTCTACAAACTCCTAAGACTCTCAAAAATTAAAAATTCCCTAGCACCAGCAAGAACAACACCACAGTCACTATGGACACTAACACTACCACCACCGCCACCACTGCCGCCACCACCACCACCACCACCGCCACCACTGCCGCCACCACCACCACCACCACCACCACCACCACCACCATCACATTCACCAAGACTACAAGCGACACCTAATCTGTCACTACACATACTACAAACACAGCTAACAACAGCTCACCGTCCTCCTACTGCTACAGCTACTGCTACTCCTACTACTACTACTGCTGCTACTACTGCTGCTGGCTGCTACTACTACTACTACTACTACTACTACTACTGCTGCTGCTGCTGCTGCTACTGCTGCTGCTGCTGCCGTTGCTACTACTACTACTACTACTACTACTACTACTACTACTACTACTACTACTACTTAATTATTAATAATAAAAATATTAATAATAATAATAAAAATAATAATAATAATAATAATAACTAGATCTGTTCCATGAACAGATAAACGGCTTCCAAGAGGACCTGCACTAGAACTAGATCCTCTCTTTTCTTGTACTTCCTGTTGAATCCAGATCTCTGGTGAAATTCCGTTTCTAGAACTGCTTTAGATAATATTTCTTCTCTTTCGGATCAATCACCTATGTGGCTTAGGAGAAGATCTATATACAGACACAAAACTGGTCACAAAGATCATGTAGATGATTGACCATACATACATAAACAGGTCTAGAACTGCATGACAATTTTTTATCTTTCCAATATGCTCAATGGAAACTGGAAATTAGTAAAAAAAAAATCAATCAAGTAAGAGCTAACATTATGCAGTATACGGGTAAATACAACTATAATATTTCACCAATAGAAGGATTAATAGGCAGGAACAACTTCCAGTTAAGTAGTTTTGAAAAATATTCAGCAGGTATTCTTAGCATCTACAATACATGTAAGCTTTATATTGGCATTCATAAGATCATGGGTTAATCGGGTTAATTAATCGGGTTAATTAATAATTGGGTGAAACGTCTTCGCGATATGCTATGTTCACGAGGATTTAGTTACATATGGGAAACGCAATGCCAAAATATGGATAGGGAATATTTCTGTGATGACATCGAAGATGAGTACCAATTCATAATTTTATGCCCCCTGTATTCTGAATTAGGCAAAATGTTTATCAAAAAGTATTACTGGAATCACCCACGTGTTTATAAGCTTACGCAACTTCTAAATTCAACAAATGGTATAGTTTAAAGAAAACTCGCTGCTTTTATATATGCGGCTTTCTCAAAGCGTAATGAACTCACAGAATAAGCATTTTCTCCAGAGTCAAGGAGAGACTATGTAGGGGGGGGGGGGGGGTATTTGGATTTGGCAAACCTAAGGGAGGGGTCCATTTAAGCTATGCCCATCCATTTTAGCTAAGCGTTTTCCATTTTGTAGGCGTGTTGAAATCGATCCAACAATGTGAAACAGGAATTTCTAGAATCAATATATTCCACATTTACGTCAATCTGATTATGATGCCACCGAGCATGTGACGTAATTGATTATGATATAAGATATTTTGAGTAACAGATGGGATCCCTCTATAGCAATACTTGCATGAATGCACTTGACGTTTAGATCAGTATCGAACGATATGTCCAAGCTTAGCTCTTAATAATAAAGTTTTTCTGTAAAGTGGTAAACATGATGTAAATACGACGTGTTGGAATCGATCTTAACTTGAATTCCTAGAATCAAATTTCACGGTAATTATACAGATGAGCTGTTTGAGCATTTTGGGAGTAAGTTGACTGAGCGCCGTTGCTGTGTAGGCAGTAACAGCGCCCGGTCAAGTTAATCTCAAAATGCTTAACATAATGTTTAGTAAATTCTAGATTCGCCAAAGACATGCAATTCGTATATTAACGGCGGACCATTACATCATTTTGATTTTTTTATGACGTCAAATACTTGGGTGACAGATTGGATCTCTCCATTATCCGCACAGTTGTGCGCAGTAGGCCTATATAGTTTTATTTTGTCATTGAAATACAACCAAAGTACTGATTCTGTTAGGAGAAATTTTCTACTTGTGCTTACATAATTCTAACACTTATTTAATTTAAGTTAAGTTAATCTAACGTATCCACCAAGCATGTATGTTGTATAATGTACACTCAAGGGCCTAAGGCTTATTGTGAATAAATTATCTATCTATCATAATCAATGACGTTATTATGACGTCATGAATGACATAGATAATTACGTCACGAACGCATAATTGAAGACGGACTATGCATTGTTGTACGAATTGTATGTCTTTACTATTTAATAAATCTTCTGTTGAACATTTTGAAACTAATTTGACTAGGCGCTGGGCAGCAACAGCACCCACTCGAATTAGTTCCAAAATATTTAACCGCTTATCTGTATATTTTTATGGAAATTGATAGTCAGGGATAGGGCTGTTCGATTGTCAAAATAAATTATCGATTATGATGTCTGAAAAATAATCGATTTAATCGGATAATCGATTATTTAATCTTGAAACTTTGTAAGTAGCAACTACGTAGTGAGTGAGGGAGGGAAGGAGGGGAAGGGGGTGAGCGGGAGGGAGAGAGATAGTACATAGCTTTCTTAAAATTAATAATAATAATAATAATAATAATAATAAATAAATAAATAAATAAATAAATAAATAAATAAATAAATAAATAAATAAATAAATAAATAAATAAATAAATAAATAAATAAATAAATAAATAAGTAAATAAAGATGCCTGATTTTCTATAAGAATAACAAAATACGCAATTTCGTAAATTAGTTAGGTTTAGGACGTGACTAGAGACTTAACCGGCGAAGCGCAATACTGTGAGGTATGGCGCTATTCCCGATTAACTCCCCAGTGAAAACACGGCTTCAGGTTGACTGAACATGAGGCCCCGCCCAGGAAGTCAATTTAGAATCCATTGTTCACTGGTTCCCATGGGAGAGAGGAGGCGGTATCTCATGCAGTAACGAGCGGAGCTGTGAATCTGGCGACCCCGGAATCGTGTCTCTATTCGGCCAATGACGATCGCTGGAAACATAGGCAATCTCCTTCACTCCTCGTTGCCTCTCGCCACCAAGGAGTATAAATGGGTAACGGTGTAAAAACTGGGTAAGTTACCAATAATAGACTGAAATAAAACCAGCCAAGAAGGGTGTGAATGGGACCTGGAATCAGGGACTCGATAGACGCCAATCAAACCAATAACTTCTTTCCTGAAACCGGCGCATATGCCCAGATCTTCAAGCCAGTAAAATGGCGCTAGTTTTAACATTACAGAAATAAACTTTTAATTATATAGAGCTCGCCTGTAGCGCCTATCTACGATGTTTGTCTATTTTCCAGCAGTGGAAAAGCTGAATATTTTGGAAATCATTGGATTGCGGGTGGAGCAACAGCTTTACGTCAAATTATTTACAAACCAATCGGCAGAATTTACGAAGTAAATTCTGTGGGGGTTTTCGCGAAAAGGCCTTTTTTTATTATTATGATATAGATTTCGCCCGTAGTGCCTATCTACGACGCTTCCCTATTTCGTAGCATTAGATAAGTCGAATATTTTGTAAATCACTTGACTGCAAGTTGTTGCTGTCTTAGACAGCAACAGTTTTAAGTCAAATTAGTTCCAAAACAATTGACAGCACTTTGAAAATTCCCATCGAAATTGTGTGAATTTACTATGCAAAACAGTAATAAATTTTTTTTTATTTTTCACAAAATACACTTCAGCATATAGCCTTCAGAGGAGGATATTAAACAATAGCAACCAAATACGTCCCAGCAATGGCATATCAAGCAATTACTTATATAACCATTCAACTGCATGGACTATGACTCGGGAGGTGCGGGATTGAACTTCAGGAATAGATGTTTATACAACTACCTTGCTAGAACAAACAAACCACCGATGCATTCGCTGTATTACAAGACTAAACACTCAATTATGCCTGATTAAAATAAATAATCGATTTTTGCTCGATTAAATCGATTTTTCGATTTTTCGATTATTTTATTTCACACTCGATTATATAATCGCCAGGAAAAATAATCGACTATCGATGAAATATCGATTAACCGACCAGACCTAGTCAGGGTGTTCAGATATCGATCGATCCCAACACAAGCGAGGTATGTGTGTAGCTTAGCTACAGGTGGGCGGGGATTGGAAAAAACTGGAAAGGTCCATTCAGCAAACAATGTTCTAGATTTTCTTTTCTATTACAAAAGTCACAGAGAGGATCATTTTTTGTCCCATTCTCCAAAGTAGCTTATTTGTAGCTGATAAAAATGTGATACTCCATTTCACAGTAATCATTTTCAATTTTTTCAATGAAAGGGTTTTTAAAAAAACTTTCGAAATTTATTTTAAAATATTCATTATTTCGGCATATCACATGGTTATCTCGTAGAAGGTTATACACACACTTTGTTCTCAAACTAGTTATTTGCTTTTCATTGTCCTCTTTACCATTTTTATAAGATTGGCATGGTAATGGCATAAAAATGTCTTCATTTTGTTGAAGTTTAGAGTTCCAACACTCAGGAATAGAATTGTCTCATAATCACGTTAAAAGATTCGATATGACAATTGGCAAATTGTTCATGGGCGCAAACACCTATTCAACTAGGTGGGGCTTAGCCCGCCGCCCACCCCACCCCACCTAGAAAAGTAGAAAAAAGGTTGGTGGCTAAGCATATCTTTAGCCCAGCCCCTCCCCCACCCACCCATAATTTGTGCAGATTTATTTTTTATATTTTCTCTATTATCGGGTTTAGACGAGGCGCAAAATGCAATCTCTATTTCGTATTTTTGGAAAGGGTTTCGAAATATTATCAACAGTTGAAAACATTATTGTCAGTGGTTTTCGAGCTGATGCAATTAGTCTGGAAGACATTGCAATATTGCATGATCACTATAAAGATGACGTGGATATGGTCATGTAGTGCACGAGCTTGGAGTTATCCACTATAAAATCGTGGACAAGTCAGTGACAAAACTATTAGAACGCATTGCTGTCGTCAGAGATATGTCTGATGGGGAGAAAGACATGCTACCAGCACTGCTCAAAGTCTTTCAACTCTATCTTGTGCTACCTTGTTCTACCGCAAGTGTGAAATGTTCTTTCCCTTCAATATGGCGTGTGAAAAGTTAAATACGCAGTACAATGTCCCAGCAATGGCTAAATCAGCTGATGATTATACACGCCTACAAAGACCAACTGGACAACACCGCAACAATAAAGATTATTATGGAATTTATCTTGGCCAACGAGAAAAGACGAGGAAAGAGTTTGACATTTGCCCTGCCTACATTATAATGTCTCCATAATAGTCACGAGTCGCAACTAGAAATTCTAACTTCTTTTTTTTCCGCTTATTTAGACTCGAGTCAATTTCTGATGTTTGAGTATGTTTCTAAAATTTCAGATTTTCATACCTTATTTAGTGGCTACATGTGGACCCTACATAATGTATGGCATTCGAAAATCTTAGAAGCGAGCTCAAACATCGACAATGGGTAAGTCTCTAAGCAACATAGATAAAATAAAATAGAATAAATTTATCCCCACGTAATTGACACCTCTATAACAGAGGTCTCAATTAGTTGGAGGATAAATTTATTTATCACATTAACATTGCCAGTTGAACAGCCGAAATGTCAACCAATCATTCTAATCCATGTAGCAGGGGAATTGCTGTTCATTTTCTAAAACAGTGTTACCATGCGCCATTGCTGGTTACAGCACCAGCTGTTATCAGACATTATGTATCACTTTACTAACTTACTAATACATGTATATTAGGAATAAATACTCATGTAAGATATTTTCCACTCGGCCTTCAAAGTGATCATATTTCACTTTGAGAATGCGGAGATCTGATCTGTCACTGAAGTATCTAATGTCATAGTCAATGGACCTTTCCATTTTTAGCCATGCCCGCCCATCACTAGCTAAGCTCCACTCACACCTCCCTGTGTTGGGATTGATCGATCCCCGAATGCCCTAGCTATCAATTTCCTGAAAACTATACGAGGAAGCTGTTGAATATTTTGTAACTAATTTGACTGGGTGCTGTTACTGCCTATGGCAGCAACAGCGCCCAGTCAAATTAGTTTCAAAATATTCAACAGAATATTTATTAAATAGTAAAAGCAAACAATTTGTACAACAATGCATAGACCATCTTCAAATATGCGTTCGTGACGTACTTATCGACGTCACTCATGACGTCATTCATTATTATGTCAATCTACACATCACGCAGTTCATTATGACGTCATATGATGGGTGCGTACTCTGAAAAGGTGAAGTACGTCCCATGTAGGCTGAAATGCCACAATCAATATGTGTACTGGATGATGTAGGCCTATATAGTTGGCTCTGCCATGGACTATTAAGAGTATGAAGCGGTGTCGTTGTACACGGGTTAAATAGCTATCATTTCGCTTTGAAGCATCTGCTGTCGTATTAATAATAATAATAATAATAATAATAATTATTATTATTATTATTATTATTATTATTATTATTTTTATTATTATTATTATTATTATTATTATTATTATTATTATCGTATCAAACCATGATGGGTCATTACAAGAATGAATTAACGCTTAACATATCTACATAGCAGCAATATTTATATATATATATATATATATATATATATATACACCTGTGCAAAAGTTAAGCACCAGCAAAAACAATAGAACGTAGAAACATGATGGTACAACTAGGCTGCCATACTTTTTGTCCCCGCGTTAGCTGACATAATTCCAAGTACGAAATGCACATGCATGCATGACTTCACGCCGCTTGATGTCCGTGCGTGGCGGGAAATAGCACACGTGTTCAGTTATGTAAAAGTCCAGTTTGAGGTGTAGAACATTACATACAGATTTAGGCGACAAGATTAGGAATTTTGTGTTCATGACCGTGGTTTATTTGTACAGAGAGAATTAGCTCTTGATTGTGAACCGCTATGGCAAGACGAAGGTTAAGTGATCGTGTGAAATGGCAAATCATAGGCATGCATACCACTGGTATGTCATGCAGAGAGATTGGCAGACAGCTGAACATTAACCATACTGTAATCAGTCGTTTGATTGCAAAACATGGGCAAACTAACGAGGTGAAGGACAGGCCTAGATCTGTAAGACCGAAGAAGACTACTGCCAGTGATGATCGAGCCCTAGTACGCCTTGTTAGGAGAGCTCCATTCACCAACAGCAGAGTGCTCAGCCAGCAATGGGAAATGCGCAATAGAGTGTCAATGTCTACCGTCAAAAGGAGACTGTATGCTGCTGGCATGAAAGCTAGGAGACCTGTCAGACGTCCTCTCCTCACTGCACACCACAAAGAGGAGCGTCTGAGGTGGTGCAACGAAAGAAGACACTGGAACATGAGATCCTGGAGACGGGTACACTGGTCCGATGAAAGTCGGTTCCTGCTTCATGCCACAGATGGTCGAACTCGTGTATGGAGGTCCAGACGCACGGCGTACGACCAACGTAACATCATGGAAGAAGTTCCATTTGGTGGAGGTTCCGTTAGGATATGGGGGTGCATCTCATTTGATTGTAAGCTGGATCTGTTGGCTGTACCTGGAACACTAAATGGACAAAGATATCAAGATTCCATACTGGATAGAGTTGTGGTCCCTCATTTTGTAAATCATGCACCTGGAACCCACCCTATATTCATGGATGACAACGCCCGACCACATCGTGCTAGAGCTGTGCATGAATACCTCCGCCAGAATGCCATCGAACCCCTACCATGGCCAGCAAGGAGCCCTGACATGAACCCTATTGAGCATATCTGGGACATTCTGGGAAACATGGTGAGAAGGAGAGATCCTCCCGTGCAGAACCTACAGGAATTAACAGACGCACTCCATCTTGAATGGCAACGAATACCACAATGGCGTATCAGTCGGTTGGTGACCAGCATGAGACGTCGTGTCCAGGCCGTCATCCAGGCACAAGGTGGATATACCCGGTATTAATAATGACAGTCTCAAACTCGTGCACAGATGTTAAACTTCGTTTTCAGACACCATTAATGACAATCTAGCCACGTGTGTCAACTGTAGGGCAATAGTTGTCAGTTGTATCAACGTAACCATATTCAGGCCTCGTTTTCAAGTTCAAACAAAAACATACAGTGTTTCCCCACCATCATAATCAGCATTCCTCTAGTTGCATTATTACCTCTTGCACTAAGATGGATGGGTACATAAATGTTTATGCTATTGCTTTCTTCATAGCACATGAATATACCCTCGCATGTGCGTAAAAATAGGGTGGTGCTTAACTTTTGCACAGGTGTGTATATATATATATATATATATATATATATATATATATATATATATATATATATATACATATATATATATATATATATATATATATATATATATATATATATATATATATATATATATATATACACAAGTTATAAAGTTACTACATGCAACGCTAGCACGTATGCACACACGCGCGCGCACACACACACGCACACACACACACACACACACGCACGCATGCACGCACACACACACACACACACACACACACACACACACACACACACGCGCGCGGCACAGGTACACCGCACATAAGGGTAAGTAACCTGTACATTGGCACTTACTGTGTCAACGCCGTTGATCGTTCTTAAAAGCCTTGAAGCAAAAACGTGAAATTATCTTTGCAGTTTAAGTTTCAAAATTCTTTTTTTTTTTACAAAATAGCCAAATCACATCATTATTGTGTGGCACACGTTTACTGTTCGGTTTTCAAATTCTACATTTAATCACTGCAACTATAACGTTAACTTATCAATGAACACATATATTCTAAATTATGATAAATAATAAGAACCCCGAGTCGGAGAGCTTCACTATGTCTGTAACACGACGTCGTGCACATCAATTTCCTGAATGATTCCGTGTACCGGTCCACATCATAATTGCGACCAGTATCATGTGAAACTGAAAGGGCTAACAGTGAGCGTAATTATCTCAAGACATACTTAAGAGCATCAATGGGACAGGACAGACTTAACCGCTTGGATCTGATGCATGCCCATTATGGCATGACAATCGATGTAGAGGAGGTTGTGACTCGTTGCGCTAGATGTTATCCACGAAGACTACGATTTGTTAATATGATAGAATCGACTGAGATAGTCAGTCCTAATAATTCTTTTCTATTAAGTTACCAGAGTTACTCTTCCTTCACATAGTGTTAGGTTTCTTTTGACTGCCTTTGTAATTTGTTGGAAGGCATTTAGTTTTCCATTAAAATAATACAAATTTGATAGTGATTTGAGTTTATAAACTCTGATCTATGCATCCGGGAGCTGCATCGTTCTGACAATAAAAATGTTTTATCTAGTTTACTCCCAGACCTGCCCCCACACACCCACCCACCCACCCCTACCCACCCCCACCCCACCCCACCCCACCCCACCCCCTGGAGTGGTGAAACAGTTTCAATTGTGTGCATCATGAGATTAACCCATTTCTAAGCTTAATTAGGATTTTTGCCATTCACCAATTATGCCCAAAATGTCATTCTCAAATGTCAAACAATAAATGTATCCACGAAAGAGCTGAAAATGCTGTTAAATGCCATTTCAGGGCATCTAATTTACAAAAGATTTCCCTGGGAAAACCCCAGACTCCCGCATTAGGGGTGGGGGTTGGGGGCACCTGAGATCCTATGTTCTCTGAAAAACCAACCTTACCCCACCATAGACTTCGCCTGTGTCAATTAAAAGGTAGTCCAGTGGGGGCTAATTCTTTGGAAAAATAAATTTAAGAGTAAAATGGCCCTTAAAATATAATAATTTTATCAGCCATCTGATGACTCATATTCACCTCCAAAAATGCAGGAGAGGCCATCTGAGAGCATCCAGATTTAAAAGTTGTTCGGGGACGATCCCTGACCCCCAACTAGTGAGTCGGACACCCCCTTCAAATATTCCTGTATCCGCCCCTGTTTATCGTGATAGAAGGGACATCGAACTAGGGAATGAGTTTTATCTTCAATCTCACCTAAGTTACACAGGCTACATACCCTACTTTCGATTGGTGTTTTTGGCTGGTAAATCTACCAGTTTCAACATGCTCACCATTCTTAACAGTTGTGAGATAGTTTTCAAAAGTGAAATTCGATTTAAATGTAACATATGTTCTAAGTTTATTTGAATCTGTTCCAGCAAGGGGCCTGTTCCATCTGATTATCAGTTCATCTTTTATTATATTGATACAGTTCTCCGTTTGGGAATACCCCTCCGAGGATTCTGATTAATTCATTCACTGGTCCTACCCATGAGCTAGCATGGTTCTTTGCTAGACTTTTAGAGAGGTGGTATGCTTTGCCAAGCAAGGAGTTTGGGCATGCCTCTTCTAAACGGAGTCTGTACTTTAAGATCACCCCTCACTGCATCAGTTGTGGTTTATTGTCCAAGTCCGAGTATAAGTCGTGCATAACCGAGAAGAATTTTCTCTGCAGATAGACTTTCAAATTTCTTGAAGAGTCCTTTTAGAGATGTGGAACAAATGGATGAACCTCATATGTCACACCCATACAAGGCAATAGGCTTGATTAAGGAATCATATAGACTTAATGCGGCTTTTGGAGATAAAGATTCCTGACATAGTAACTTTTTCAATTTAAAGGTAGCTTTTGTGCTTTGAATTTTAAGTTATCCGTAGCCAATAAAAAGGACCCATTGTTACTAAAGTTCACTCCCAAATATTAGTAGGACTTAGCACATTCGATATAGAGATTATTGAATGTAAAATTCTCACTCAGCAGCCTGTCATTTTTGTTAAAAATTATAGCCTTTGTCTTCGAAAGGTTGACCTCAAGTTTCCACTTGTGACAATAATTATTTAAATTATCTAACCACAATATCATCGGCATACATGAGACATTGTAGTTTACTGTCACACAGATCAACAGGACATGTATTCCCTTGGCTAACTCTACAGGCAGGTCGTTTATGAATAATGAGAATAGCATAGGGCTTAATACTTCTCCTTGACGAACGCCTTGGTATATCTGAAATGAAAGAGTTAGCCCATCCTTTAGCTTTAGACAGCTTGTAGATATCGGATTGTCTTGTGGGGAGTCATGACCCCGTTAGACGTCTTATATTTGCGAGTAAGACCTCAGTGAAATTCATATTTGAAAGTACCAGGTGAGCTAGGGAGCTGAGGCAGCATTGTATTAGTTATGTACGTAGTAGGGCGCTGCACTGGTTGACATCGACCAGTGCTGCTGCTATGAGGTTTCGCAGAAACAGAGGTGAAACAGGATGGAAACCAATGCGATACTGAGAGCGGTTATAAAGAATTAAATGTAATAGGACCGACGGTTCTGAGTTGATGATATCTGTCAATAGTTGAAGATAAAAGTTGTTGCTGTGGGATCGTCACATACTTTTATAATGTTCAGCAGTAGTTTCGGCCATTAGTTTAGTAAATATTCGAGTGATAAGAATCGGTAGGAATCGATATGAACGTAGGGACAGACTGACATTTAGTTGTTGACGGTCGGCATTCCGACTCCCTTAAGCAAGTACAACACCAGCTGGCAATGAGATCATACAGCTCATGTGCTTATTAACATTCGTTTCCTACAGGCTTATTCAAGATAGGCAAGGGACAGGACAGAGGCATTGTAGCGTCATGTAGGAATTAATAACACAATCGAAATTTGTATATCAACTATATGTCAATCAAAGAAAGGCATGCTACAACAACACATTCCGTAATGTTGTTAGTTAGCTGACAGGTCGCATCAAAGCAGAACCAGCCAACACCGCTTTGCCGGGTTGAATAGTAGATCTACCATGTTTAGTAATGAATCCATAGAAGAGAAGCCCAGAGTTTGATTGACCGAGATGACGTCATAATCAATGAGCATATAGTCAAACTCTGTGGCAGAGAAACAAAAGGAAGAAGGTTTCGAAGTAAAATCAAATAGTAGAAGAAGCGGGATTGGTCAGAAGGACCAAGAGGATTGGGTGAAACTTCTAGGAAGAGATAGGCACAGGTTGATTGGAGGGAAGATTGTCCTGGCCAATCAAACTATGACTATAGCGTGCCTGGAAGTATAATGAGAACAGAAATCTATGTATTATAATATATATATAGATATATATATCATAATAGATATGCAGGTTAGGAAACTGCAAAAGATATATAATAGGCACTTTGTCTATTGGAAAGGGAATCAGGTGCTGTGCCCCAAACGTATCGTGTCGTGTACCGAGTTCTCTCCGAATAAATTGGAGTAAGAGAGAATTGTTAGGCTAGCTAGATATCATATCAACCGTCGTGTTGAGAGTAATCAGTAGCAGTAAAGTAGTTAGAGTTAGAATACAAGAACTTATTTAGTACCAATATTATATTATCAGTATCATTATAAAGTATAAATCTATTTCAGTGACAGTATAAGTCACATTGCTATATAAGTTATTGTAAAGTTAGACTTAAGAATAAAATCATAACCTTGTAAATATAAGGCACTAGTTTGGTCGTTATTAAAAGAACTCCTAAGAAAGTACGGAGAAACACTGTACCTTACCACGAATCTTTAGTACGTCAGATCAGGCCCAGTTACATAAAAATATCTTCAGTTCAACTGTGAAGAGGCGAGCTGTAACTATCCAATGGCAGCTACGAGAAGATTGATTGTCGCAGCAATCATTCACATCATAAGTCTTCTTGCGGTTGTAGTTGTGAGTGTAGTATAGAAAAGTAGTACCGAAAATCTTCAGTGGCGAGCCTGCCAGGATCTTAGAAGTGGAAACGACTGTGTAAACTGAGTGAGTAATAAATAATATGTCGGCCGATCGACCGGCCAATATAGTATTAAAAGACGTCAGTGACCGAGTACAAGTTTTCATAGAACAAGCAAAAGACTCAGAGAACACGAAAGCAACCCAACACCGAGAATATCGAGATAACTCATTAATTAAAATCACCACAGACATTAATTGTGAGGAACAGCCTCGGTTAAAGCGGGTTATAGTCTGTTTATATTATCAATAGGAAAGTAACTAGACAGAAATACATAATGGCAACACCAGGTCCCGCGGGTCCCGGCATCCCACTAATGGAGGAACATCTGAGGCATCCTGAGCTACGAGCTGAAACAGTAGCGGCTATGCAAGTGATGGGCGCAGCAATGGCGGGTACCATTGTACAAAGCAGTACCACAAGAGAGCAGGACCGAGTCCACCGCCATGAGGTCCGGGAGCTCACCCAGAGAATACAACCTTGTGACAGGCTCATACCGGAGCAGGTACGGCAATTCCTGGATGAGGCTCATCGGGTATGAATAGCAATGGAGAGGAAGCTGTAGGGCATACCCGCGTACATAATAACGCGCGCGTCTAGGGGGCAGCTATCTAGAGCTGTAGATCATTTTCTGATGGGAAAGGACAGGGACACCCTTACGTTTGAAGAACTCCGGGGGTACCACACGGAGAATTTCGTCCCTGCCAATGAGGGAGAGAGGATAAAGTACGACCTTGCGGGTGTACGCCAGAGAAGGAATGAAACCATCATCACCTTCAACCGACGGTACCGTGAGTTGGCCAGCCGTGCATATCCCACAACAAATGTGGACAATCAAAGAACCGTGCTGGGTGTGTACATCAAGGCACTTAGCGACACCGGATTGGGAAGGAGGATTGTTAGAAAGAAGGCCACCATGCTGCAACGAGCTATAGAAATAGCTGAAGAGGAAGCAAATTGTAATGACTTGCTAAAAGCGATGAGGATAGATAACCGGCAGGAAACAGATATGGAGATAGGAGTGTTGGACATAGAGGAGGGAAAGGATGTCTGGTCTATCATAAATGGGATGAAAAGGCAGATTGCGCAGCAGACTCGATTAATAGAGAGATTGTGTAGCACTGTCGAAGCATTACAGGCCAAATCCGACAAACAACCATCCGCAAGAGAACCGATGCCACCCAAGCAACCAGCCATGCAACAAAAATGCCAGCCGGCAAACCAGCGTGACAAACAACCGAAAAACAACCAGCGACTGGATATCATATGTTATAATTGTGGTCGAAAGGGCCACTATAAGAGCACTTGCAACCAGCCAATGCAACCCCAAAGAACCGACATGCAGAGACGACCCACACAGGTATCTCAACCAAGGGGGTGAAGACCACCTATGGTCCACTTTACATGCGGAAGAGCAGGGCACATGGCTCGGGATTGTGCTGAGTACCAACGAAGTTTCGCCGGGTAGATGGACAGGAGAGATAGTCCGGCAAAGACCATAACATGCTTTCATTGCGGAAAAGATGGGCATATGGTAAACGACTGTCCAATGAGAGTACCGACACCGCAACCGCAGCGCCACGTAGCTAAGAGACAACGGTTAGATAGTGATCTGAGTATAGACGCAATATATCAGAGCGATAAAGCGAAAAGCAGTGAACAAAGAATAACATCGCAGGCCTGTTCTCGTAATATGCGAAAGGACATTGCTAACCAAATTCGTAGTAATGAGGAGTATGAGGATCAGGACGGGTTTGTTCTAACCGGGGAGGGAACAGACGAGTATGGACGTTATGGAGGGGAATTTTCAGGACGGAGAAATTCCTACGCAGAAGTGGTCAGTGGACGAAGGAGCCCGTCGTTAAATGGCGACGGAGGAGACCGTTGGTAAGCGTACCGACCGAGTGGTTTCTGATCCGTTTACAATGGGACAACCACGGTCCAGAAGATCAGGGTAAGTGCTTGCATGCCTTAGTAGATACTGGTGCTAGCACATCCTTGATTAGGAAGGCTGTATGGCGTAGCAGCTTAGATGATAGGCCATTAAAAAGAGCGAAGACGCTCTTAGCGGTAAATGGTTCCCCAATAGAGCTTTTGGGGGAGACACAGATCAAATTTAAGAATGCCCGGCCTATTCCTGGTACAGTAGTAGCGAATATGCGGCATGAATGTTTGATTGGTGCGGATGCTTTGCACTTGGGAAATGCAAAGATTGACTATCGGACCAAAGGAGTAGTATGGTTTGGTCAGGTATATCCCTTTAGGTATCCCTATAAGGAACAGACGAGATACGTATATTCTAGTTGTAAGGAAACGACCGGACATAAAGATATCGACAAAGTTCTTGAGGACTTTGCGGATAACTTTGATACAGCTCGTCCAAACACTTTAGGATTGATCCCCAAAGTGAAGTGTACGGTACCAACAGGAGATGCGTTTCCTATAAGGCAGAAGGCCTACCGTCTACCGCTTGCCAAACAGTATATAGTCAAGAACCAAGTGGCTGAGATGCTGGCAGCGGGCGTCATAAGACCGTCATCATCACCCTGGGCGTCACCCATTACTTTAGTCCCTAAGAAGGACGGTGACACTAGGTTTTGTATTGACTACAGAAAGTTGAATTCCATATGTCGTAAGGACAGCTATCCATTACCAAACATATCAGATATTTTTTATTCGATGCGCGGCGCAACGATCTTTTCTACTATGGACTTGAAGTCGGGTTACTGGCAGATACCAATGGACGCCCAAGACATAGAGAAGACAGCGTTCGTCTGCAGTGAGGGTTTGTTTGAATGGATTCGTATGCCGTTCGGTTTTTGCAACTCAGGTGCCATATTTCAGAGGGCAATGAATGATATTTTCCGAGAATTCGTGGGAAAATATCTGCATGTTTTTGTCGATGACGTAGTCATATATTCTCGAAATCCAGCTGAACATGCACAGCACTTACGTACGGTCATGCGTAAGATTCCAGAATATAATCTACAGGTTAAGAAAAAGAAATGCGATTTCGCTAGTCCGTCAGTAGATTTGTTAGGTTATCGTATTTCCGCACAAGGAGTAGCTCCTCAGGCCCAGAAGGTCAAGGTCATTAGAGAAATGTCACCACCACGCGATGTGGGCGAGGTGAGAAGTTTTCTCGGAGCTACAGGTTACTACCGATCCTGTGTGCAAGGCTATGCCGAAATTGCGAAGCCTTTAATAGAATTGACGAAAAAGTACAAACGTTTTGAATGGGGTGCGGATGAACAGCAAGCGTTCAAGAAATTGCAGAACTTGCTGTGTAGTGAGACGGTTCTCACATATCCAAATTTGAATGCCCCATATAAATTGTATACTGATGCGTCTAGCTATGCGATCGGTGCGATATTGGTACAGGTAGATGAGAAAGGTATAGAGCGGGTGATCCAGTATGTGAGCTCTACCCTTAAAGATAGTCAGCTTAATTGGCCCGTAATAGAGAAGGAGGCTTACACTGTGATTTATGCGTTAAAGAAGCTCCGACCATATCTATTTGGCGCTCAGTTTACTGTGTACACTGACCACAAACCCCTAAAGAGTTTGTTTGTGGGAGAAGTGAAAAACACGAAGGTGCAGCGCCGGGCAGTGCTGATTGCGGAGTACGGATGTAAGATTGAGTACATCCAAGGCTCGAAGAATATTCGAGCGGACATGTTGTCCAGATTACGCCGTCCCGTGGAAGTCGCCACATTAGACACTGGCGATTTTGTCATACCGGATGTAGACGAGGGTGCGTTACCGCATGTCCCTCTAGAGGTATTCGACATTCCCTACGACGAGTTGTGTACCGAGCAGACCAAGGAGTACCCGGAGTTGTTCAAAAACACCCCGGAGGAGTATATGGTCAAGAATGGTATTTTGTATTCATTAATTACACCATCAGCGTTGGACGCCGAATACCCCAGAATCATGTTACCTACCCTGTTCCGCGAGAAAGTGCTCCGGATGGCTCATGAACGAGCCGGTCACCAAGGTCTGCAGAAGACCATCGGTATGGTACGGGATTCGTTTGTGTGGACGTCTTTGAGAAAAGACGTGGGGCGTATGCTGGAGCAGTGTACTATGTGCCAGGTCAACTGACCTGTCACTACTCGACCGAGGTATAGTGAGATGCCCATGGCTAACTATCCGAGTCAGATAATTGGTATGGATTTGATCGGTCCGCTATTAGAGTCGAGTAAGGGTAATGTGTATATAATGACGATAATTGATCACTGCTCTGCCTGGGCAGAGGCATATCCAATTCCGGCTAAGACATCTCAGAATGTTGAAGACAAGTTCTTCAATGAGTACGTCGCTCGTCATGGTGTCCCTGAGATCTTGATAACAGATCAGGGCAAAGAATTTTGTTCCAATGCTCTGGAAGAACGATTTCGTGA
This sequence comes from Chaetoderma sp. LZ-2023a, assembly GCA_034401795.1. Taxonomy (NCBI): domain Eukaryota; kingdom Metazoa; phylum Mollusca; class Caudofoveata; order Chaetodermatida; family Chaetodermatidae; genus Chaetoderma; species Chaetoderma sp. LZ-2023a. Next base: position 31,883,279 of record CM067371.1, on the reverse strand, counting down.
ACACGGGATCGATCATAGACGATCGAGTCCATACCATCCGCAAACAAATGGACGTACCGAGAGGTTCAATCGAACTCTTAAGGAGTTGATTCAGAAAGGGGTGAATAACGAGTCTCGTAATTGGGAAGATGAGTTGGGTGCAGCTTTGACAGCGTACCGCAGTACTCATCATTCCACGACCGGGTATACGCCATTTTATTTGACGTATGGTCGACGAGCAAGAATTCCGTTTGCTATTCCAATCGATGCTTCGCAGGATCTTGGTGAGAGACTGACGTATCTCAATAATGCCTTGCTGCGTGCTCGTGGAGAAACGGCTAAGTCTAGAGAGATTCACCAAGAACAAATTAATAAGCGTGCGAACGCTGGGGAGTACAAGGTTGGCGATTCGGTGGTCGTGAAGGCTGAGGAGAGGATAAAGTTGACCTCTCGCTGTGACCCCGAGTACGAGATCTTTAAGATCAATGGGCACGTGGCTCATGTCCGACATCAAAGATCTGGGAAAGTACGCGTACTTAATATATCTAAGTTGCGTGTGGTCGACTCAGAAATGTGTTGGGACAAGATACGAGCACGCCCTATTCGTAACCCTGCCAAAGGTACGAAAGCCAGCCATCACCCTAGAATGATGGTACCCGAGTCCGAACCTTTGCCGGTATCCGACTCTAACGATACCACTGGTAAAAGGACTCGTAGGAAGCGGCCAGCTTCTGATGAGGAGCCAAGGGTGAGTAAGGTGGGTAAGCGGGTTGATGCAGATAGAAATCAACCTAGTACGAGTAAGATTCGAAACCATGAGTCAACGAGTGAAACCATCGTAACTCCTCGTACTATGGTGATGGACACTTCGGAGGGTGTACCCGAAACCGTCACCGAGCCAATGGAAACGCTTCCATCGCATCCCTACTTTCTGCGCAAGCGCAGTCTCGCTCCTGAAGTCCACTCAGACAACAAAAGACTCAGGATTGGCACGTTTAGCCGTGTTTCATACGATGACTTCATCGATCGTATTGAAGCAGTTATAAGGCGACGTAGCCAGAGAAAATTTTAATCTCTGCTCAATCCGATGTACTAGTAGCATCACATCAGTCTGGGCATCATAAATACTTTAAGGCGATGTGTAACTGTAGTAGTATTATTAGTGTCAGTGAATTTAGTTGTGGGTAGGGAAATAATGTTCGTGAGCAAATGTCTTGAAGTCGATGGATATGCGACTGTTACGAGGATGTTGCATATCACTTCTTCGGCGTTGGCTCTAATCAATATGCAATTATGGCTGTATTACCCTTGGGTAATGATGATATCCAATGCGAAGTGGGTGCCCAGTAATGGACGATTTTCGGACGATTACCATAATTTCGCGGGAGGCAATTGGATCTATGGACCATGATGCCCATATGACTTGGTCGGGTTGTCTGGATCATAGTAACATCAAAACATATAGTAAACTATTTGCCAATAAGAAAATAGGCATAGTTTTGCAAACCTTCGGTGAGACTATGGAAATCCACTGTGACAGACAACTGACTGACCGGTGCACTGTGGAGAATGGTGTATATGCTTTGATGTCTGGTGAAAGTGGATATAGTGGAAAAGGGTGGCAATTCGAGCCAGTACTGTCTTATAGTCGGACGTACACTCAAGTGAGTCTGGCCCTTGACATGCCCCATTTGGATGTGGCCGGAGTTCTAAATCAGTCCCGAATTGTTAGCCAATTGAGGGTACAAGAATGGAACCATTTGCATAAGACTAAGTACGTGCCGCTAGCACCGTTATCTGCAGTCGACCCAGCGATGGTCGATGGCATGGGAGCGCCGTCATTTATTTCATACACGACTGGCTCATTCGTAGTGATTATTGTGATTTTTATTGTGTTATATAAGTGCGGAATTATTGCACGCATGTGGTCATGGATCAAATGTAAGCCACCTGTGGCCCACTGACCACGTGCGGTCCATATAAGTGTGCCACGGATTATTCAGGCCCAGCAGTTCCGGAGACCTGCAGCACTACCGGAGCCGCTGAGATTATCAGCCGGGTCATCGCCTAACGATAATAATGGGACTGTGATCGACCCGACGGCTGGTGACTGGATAGACGTGGAGCTGACCAGGGACACTAACATCAGTGTGCAGTATGAAGACATGTAAATTGTAGCACGAACTATATGATGGTGCCATGTTTGCGTATATTTATTCATCATTCCTAACGATGGTATGGAGCCCAAGGATTTTTCATAAGTGTTGCACAGACTTTATTATAGGTCCATGTATAAATTGTGTATTGTGCTATGGATGTCACTATGACCTGTTTATGACTTGTAATGATCAATTGTAGGATTAGGGTTATTGTTATATTGTTGTATTGTTTATTTGCTTGTGTATTTCACTTTATGGTAGGAGTAGGTTATTGCCATGTATGTTTACAGGATTAGTTTTATTTAGGTTATATTGTCGTATGTGGTGTCAGTTCTGGAATGGCCCTGGTATAGTGTGGGGCTGTTGTTGATGGTACACAACGAGTTACTTATCGCTCTCTTAAGGCCTTAAGAGATGGTTAATTAACTTCGGTTGAGGGGCATGTGTAGATACCGGATTGTCTTGTGGGGAGTCATGACCCCATCAGACGTCTTATATTTGCGAGTAAGACCTCAGTGAAATTCATATTTGAAAGTACCAGGTGAGCCAGGGAGCTGAGGCAGCATTGTATTAGTTATGTACGTAGTAGGGCGCTGCACTGGTTGACATCGACCAGTGCTGCTGCTATGAGGTTTCGCAGAAACAGAGACAAAACAGGATGGAAACCAATGCGATACTGAGAGCGGTTATAAAGAATTAAATGTAATAGGACCGACGGTTCTGAGTTGATGATATCTGTCAATAGTTGAAGATAAAAGTTGTTGCTGTGGGATTGGCACACACTTTTATAATGTTCAGCAGTAGTTTCGGCCGTTAGTTTAGTAAATATTCGAGTGATAAGAATCGGTAGGAATCGATATGAACGTAGGGACAGACTGACATTTAGTTGTTGACTGTCGGCATTCCGACTCCCTTAAGCAAGTACAACAACACCAGCTGGCAATGAGATCATACAGCTCATGTGCTTATTAACGTTCGTTTCCTACAGGCTTATTCAAGATAGGCAAGGGACAGGACAGAGGCACTGTAGCGTCCTGTAGGAATTAATAACACAATCGAAATTTGTATATCAACTATACGTCAATCAAAGAAAGGCATGCTACAACAACACATTCCGTAATGTTGTTAGTTAGCTGACAGGTCGCATCAAAGCAGAACCAGCCAACACCGCTTTGCCGGGTTGAATAGTAGATCTACCATGTTTAGTAATGAATCCATAGAAGAGAAGCCCAGAGTTTGATTGGCCGAGATGACGTCATAATCAATGAGCATATAGTCAAACTCTGTGGCAGAGAAACAAAAGGAAGAAGGTTTCGAAGTAAAATCGAATAGTAGAAGAAGCGGGATTGGTCAGAAGGACCAAGAGGATTGGGTGAAACTTCTAGGAAGAGATAGGCACAGGTTGATTGGAGGGAAGATTGTCCTGGCCAATCAAACTATGACTATAGCGTGCCTAGAAGTATAATGAGAACAGAAATCTATGTATTATAATAGATATATATATCATAATCGATATACAGGTTAGGAAACTGCAAAATATATATAATAGGCACTTTGTCTATTGGAAAGGGAATCAAGTGCTGTGCCCCAAACGTATCGTGTCGTGTACCGAATTCTCTCCGAATAAATTGGAGTAAGAGAGAATTGTTAGGCTAGCTAGATATCATATCAACCACCGTGTTGAGAGTAATCAGTAGCAGTAAAGTAGTCAGAGTTAGAATACAAGAACTTATTTAGTACCAATATTATATTATCAGTATCATTATAAAGTATAAATCTATTTCAGTGACAGTATAAGTCACATTGCTATATAAGTTATTGTAAAGTTAGACTTAAGAATAAAATCATAACCTTGTAAATACAAGGCACTAGTTTGGTCGTTATTAAAAGAACTCCTAAGAAAGTACGGAGAAACACCGTACCTTACCACGAATCTTCAGTACGTCAGATCAGGCCCAGTCACATAAAAATATCTTCAGTTCAACTGTGAAGAGGCGAGCTGTAACTATCCAATGGCAGCTACGAGAAGATTGATCGTTGCAGCAATCATTCACATCATAAGTCTTCTTGCGGTTGTAGTTGTGAGTGTAGTATAGAAAAGTAGTACCGAAAATCTTCAAGCTGTATATTTTGCTATACATGTTTTTATTACTTAGTAGAAATTACCCCTAATTCCGGCATACAAGACCTTATAAAATAGACCGGACCACCAGACTTTGCCAAATGCCTTGCTAAAATCTACGAAGTACACAAACAGCTTCCCACTCTTGGGACTTGTGTACGCGTCGATGAGGTTTTTTAACACAAACATGTGATCGGCTGGCCGAGAGAACTTTTTGAATCCGATTTGTTCTTCAGCTCTATGCCTATGTGCCTCTACATATTTCACAAGACGAATGTTAAGAATGGAGATGAATACTTTAGCCAAGTCTCTGCAAAGTGTGATACCCCGAAAATCTTCAGGGTTAATCGGATTTCCGGCTTTAAAAATTGAGGTGATAAGCCTGGCCCGCCATTTCTCTGGGTATTTACCACTAGAGAAAAATTGGTTAAAAATTACAGTGAGTGGATTTTCCCTCTCTGAGTGATGACGTCATGTACATGATTCTTGTACAAAGATGGCAGCCGTTACCGGCCCTCATATCCTGAGCAAGACTAGGAATCGTCAGCGAGGGAATGAGGAGTCGGGTACCAGCCTACGACGTTACACTGAAGGTGGGATGGGAAATCCATAAAATGGCGTCTTTTTAGGATATCCCTATTGTAACCATCTAAATATAATATGCACCCAAAATCTGCCTCCTTTTATCTGCCATTTGATGTCGGCTTCTACGCAATATAGCAAACTTCATATTATTGGTGTATTGTTTATTCTTTAGAAGTTTTTTCAATAAATACTCTTCCTCAACTATCCATTGGTATGCTTCAGTTTGTTAAGAAATATATACCGGTACCCCAACTAAGTCAACCAACAAAGAATATGAATTCAAGCTGGAAGTTAACCAAAAAAGCAAACAAGTAAAACACATGTAACACTATCTGTTACGTGCAAGGAGAAAGAAAAAGCCACACACCAACAACAACAACAACAACAACAACAACGTCATTGCAGCATACAGTAGCAGCCGCATGCATCAGCAGCAGCAGCCTTCACCGCGGTTGTTGTTGTTGTTGTTGTTGTTGTTGCTGTTGTTGCTGTTGTTGCTGTTGTTGTTATTATTATTATTATTATTATTATTATCGTCATCGTCGGCGTCGTCATCGTTGTCGTCGACGTCGTTGTTGTTGTTGTTGTTGTTGTTGTTGTTGTTGTTGCTGTTGTTGTTGTTGTTGTTGACATCACACACACCCAAACACCCGCTCCATACACACCGCACACACACCCAACTACACCTCCACCACCACTACCACCACCACCAACACCACCACCACCACCACCAACAACAACAACGACGACGACGACGACGACGACGACGACGACGACGGCGACGACGACGACGACGGCGACGACGACGACGACAACAACAACAACAACAGCAACAGCAACATCATCAACAACAACAACAACAACAACAAAATCTTGCAACAAAGGAACAGCATCAGCTAACCACATAATAACATTGATGTTAATGATGATGATGAAGATGATGAAGATGATGATGACGATGATATCAAAAAAGATGGAAAGTAGAAAATCACGTCAGTATTCAGAAGAACCGCTTGCCAGCAATTGTCGAAAAACTGTCGCAAGGAAATAGATCACGCGACGCGGCTAACAGGTAGCCAGCTTGCCGAGCGGCTAAAACCGCGTTCATGGAAAAGCGCTCTAATTTTGGTCTACCTCACACTGGCGTGTGTGCGTGTGTATCATAAACAAACGACGGTTCCCTTTTTGACTAAATACCGGTAGATAAAAGTGTGCAAGTTGACGGGAGATTGGTTGTGCCCAAGACCGGGTTTGTACAATACCCACGGCGCTGTGGCAATGATTCAACCAATAGGAATTATGGCCACAGGTCTATATCTCTACCTGACTCTAGAGTACTGGTGGTAGTGGGGGCGGTGTGGTGGGTGTGTGCCTGTAGGGTGGGCCGGGGTGGGCGTGGAGTTAACAATAGCAACAACAAACCTCCACCACAACAACAACAACAACAACAATAACAACAGCAGCAGCAGCACCAGCAGAAGAAGAAGCTATTAAACATTATGTTATGCTTAAAACATTAATTTTTAAATCGGATTTTGTTCTTGATTATAAAGAGTCCTGATAACGCGGGTTATTGGGCCGGTACTGAACCAAAAACGTGCTGGATTCACCTTTCCAGAGTAACTATCCATTATTTGACCACATATGACGTCATAATCAGCTCAGCGACGTCACAATCCTTACGTCACAAAGGGTTCTATATGGACCTCATCAAACCTCAAATAGTCTGACACGTTATACGAATTGTATATCTTTGTAATTCTTTGCCATTTAATAAACATGCTGTTGAATATATTGAAACTAATTTAACCGGGCGTTGTTGCTTTATAGTGGTGCCACAAGGCCGAGTATTATCACCAACTCTGTTCATACTCTTCATTAATGACATTGTAGCAGAGCTGCCCAATGGGATCCAAGCAGCACTCTATGCAGATGACCTCGTACTCTGGTGCACAGAGGAGTACACAGAGACTGCCACGTACATAATGCAGCTCGCCTTGGACAGAATTACAGCTACAATCGCTGGTGTATTACCATCAACAAAGAAAAATCATCAGCTATACTATTCTCACTGTCCACCAAAAGCAAGGTTGGCAATCTGACACTGGGCGGTACTCCACTCGAGTACGAGGACCAGCAGACATACCTGGGAGCCACCTATGACATAAGATTAACATGGAAGGAGCACATCCAGAACGCAGAGGCAAAGGCCAGAAGAAAGCTAAACATCATGAGGAAGCTGGCAGGAACAAAGTGGGGTGCCAATGAAAGGATCCTCAAGACCATCTACCCAGGTGCTGTACGACCACACCTTGAGTATGGATCCAGCTCATGGATGTCAGCAGTTAAATCTCATCAACAGAACCTCGACAGAGTACAAAACCAGGCACTGCGCATCATCACTGGTGAAATGAGATCAACACCAATAAAAAAAATGGAGCAGACAGCAGGCATCCCCCACAAAGGAAGGGAATGCAAAGCACTGATCCAAGCTGCAAAATTCAAATCGTTCAACAACCACCCGACAAAGATCAGGCAAGTACAGTTATCATCAGGACGACTTAAAAGATCTAGTTTTGTGAAAGAGACAAAAGCACTTCAAAGGAAACACCAAGAAATGTTGCCAGCACAAATAGAAGACCAAAACCACACCATTGATCCTCCACCCTGGGAAAACAAACTAGAGAGCATAGCTATTCGCACCACAGTACCTCATCTCACAACCAAAGATGATGTGAGCAAGAAGGCCCTGACTCTAGCCATGCTGGAAGAAATGTACCCTCAGGAGACATGGATAAGGATCTACACAGATGGATCAGCCAAAGATGCAATTAGAAGCGGTGGTGCTGGACTGCACATACAGTATCCAAACGAACAACATGAGTCAGCTGCAATACCGACAGGCAAACACTGCACAAACTACAGAGCTGAAGTCGAAGTACTGGTTCATGCAGCTAATACCATCAGCAGAACAGAAGACCCTATTGCACAGATTGTCTTTTTATCTGATGCCCGCTCTGTCCTTGAGGCTATCACCAAAGGTAAGCTGCCACAACTTGAAGAAGCACTACAAACCATCAAATGCTTTCGGATAGCATTGCAGTGGATCCCCTCACACTGTGGAGTCCAAGGAAATGAGGAAGCAGACAAGATGGCAAAGGTGGGTGCCGAAGAGAATCAGACGGAAAACATGGTTACCCATACAGAGATGAAGACTATCATCAAGTCACTCTATAGAACACCTCAATCAGAAGATGCCTACAATCATCTCTCGAGGCCAAAGCACGTGACCATTTTTCGTCTCAGAACTGGACACAACTGACTAAACCAACACATGTACAGGCGGTTCCACCTTACGACATCACCCGCTTGTCCTTGTGGCGAATCAGAACAGACCACAGAGCACATACTTCAATGATGCAGTACGTATCAGCTGCTGAGAGAAGAGATCTGGCCTTTGTCAACGCCTTTTCTTGAAAAGCTGTATGGGCCTGTGGAAGAACTGCAGAAAACCACAGATTTCATCTTGAGAACGGCTCTCCATGTGTGATACCAGCGATCGAAAAGAAGAAGAAGATATTGAAACTAATTTAACTGGGCGTTGTTGCTTTATAGGCAGCAACAGCACCCAGTCAAATTAGTTTCAAAATATTCAACAGCTTGCCTGTGTGGTTTTATGGAAATTGATAGTCAGGGTGTTCAGAGATCGATCGATCCCAACACGAGCGATGTGTGGGTGGAACTTAGCTTGAGATGGGCGGGGCATAGCTAAAGCCGGAAAGGTCCATTGTCTCAGTGTTAGCCACATACAGGCCCAGTAACCTGCGTTATCAGGAGAAGAGAAGGTATCAACATTGTTCCCGGTGCTGAAAATGTGGAGTAATCAGCGCTAGGCCTAACAACTCCTTAATCTAGACCACTCTGGTATACTAGGCGGCTGGAATCGACATCTACAGTAGGAAGGTGTTCAGATGTGTAGGGGGCCAAATCTGGGGTGCAGATTAGGTGTTCTGAGATGGCATCTGCTGCTCTTGTTCAGTAAATATGGAATTTCAAGTTTAGCCACCCAAAGGTGAGGTGTGGTGGGTAGTTGTGGGGGGGGGGGTGGAGGGGGGGAGGGGCTCAAACCTTTCACAACCCACCAGAGCCATTAGTTGCTGTGTGGTGGCCGGGCAGTCATTGCCCCCCTCTTCCTACGCATATGCTGTGCCCACCCAGAGCCTTGGGTACGTATAGTGAACTATTGAGTAATATCTTACCTACAAGACGGTATGTACTCTATGTCCATAGATAATGCTGTTAAGTTGATGCGTGACCCCGCCGTCGTCGTGATTTGCCAGCGACATGTGGTTTCGTTAGGGTAGAGCTCTAGGTGGTTAGGGCTGGACAGCTCCAAGGTCATGTAACGAGCGATGAGTTTCCGGATCGTCCCATCACATGCAGTTTCTGTTTGTGAAATTGAAAGCTGACATAGAATAGCGGAGCGGCAGGGCAAAATATATAGGTCCTTATATTCATAGAATCGCGATGTCGTCATCACAATCAAATTTCCCATAATACCCTGGAAGAGACACCATTTTCGGAGGGGCTAATTTAACATTACGGGCAATGGGCCGTAAAACCTTAATTACATTTTCTTGAAAAATTCTCTCATGATTTGATATTTTCTGATACCTGGGGGGGGGGGGGGTTATTACAGATTCTCAGCTACAGGATTTAATGGTTTGAACTTCATGGAAAATGTAAACAATGCGTTTGCATGGGCAGTCCTCTTTACATGTAGTAAGTTTGGCCCAGATTTAATGGCGGCCTATCTCAAGATGCCCGGATGTGCGAAACTATGAATAGGTCCATGGAAATATGACTAGGGCGAATGACGTCCTTTTATAGGCGCGGCGGTGGGGGGGGGGGGGCATTATTTGGGGCTGAAAATATACTAAGTGAAGATCCCGTATATCTGTTGAAAAAATATTTACAAATAGTCTAGACCCTTCCTCCCCTATTCAGGAAACACGTTTCACGTAGTTTTTTTAGATTAAAAATAAACGAATTATTGATATTAGACCTTTCCTCTTTATCAACCCATCCTATGACGTCATAATCAACTACTTTACTATTTAATAAATATTCTGTTGAATATAATATGACTGGTGCTACCGTACCAAGTCAAATTAGTTACAAGATATACAATAGCTTACCTGTATAGTTTCCGGAGATTGATAATTAGGGCATTCTGGGATCGACCAATCCCAACACGGCGAAGTGTGGGTGGAGCTTAGATAGAGATGGGCGGGGCATAGCTAAAAGTCTCGATCAAACGATACATCCACTCGAAAGCGCTGGAATGTTTTTCAAATATTTTCACAGACTAGCGCCATACAATCAGCAAATCTTTTTGCATCAGTGGGTTCAACTATAGTCTTATCATTACAGGTCTGTCGATTAAAACACACAACTACAAATCTGAAGACAGAAGTACAATTATCGGCAAGCTCCTACTTTATTATTGATCTACAGTTTCTGTTGATATCAACTATATATATAATGACATATGAATTTCAGAAACTAGCCACGAGACATCTCTGGAAAGAAAGTGCTTTTCAAAACTTGTTGTTTACCACTAAAGTTAGTTACCATTAGCTCATACATAGATGACTTAGTTAAGGATGCAGGGACGGTGACTGCATCACTTTCTAACGTTTGCATTTTAACGGATTTCCTGTTCCTTTCCCCTGTTTTCAGACTTCAGAAATAAAGGTACATATATGAGAGTAACCTACGTTATTTTCTTTATATGAGACGGCGATTATCACTGACCTCAACACATTTTAATCGTTGTAGTTGTTCGATTAACTCTTTAGTGGCTAAATTTGGTCAAGAGAAGTACAATATTTGCTTACTGAATGTCAATTTGCAGGCCAAGAGAAGAATACTTTTGAAAACGTGCTACTGGAATGACTGGCACGGTTATCGAGCCAGTCATTCATGTGGTATATTTTCAAAAATAGGCTTCTCTTGGCCTGCAAATGGACATTTAGCGAGGCCACTACAGAGGCCGGTTTTGGTCTCGTCACGAAAGGGTTAATAATGTAATGTCTGCCTAATCTCGCGAGAATCGTATAATTTCTAGTAGACGACGCAAGTTCATCACCATTCATACCAAACAACTGATAGGTGCGTTCCGCTGCACTGACTTTTTCGTGGCACACAATGCACCTCTTTTCCCGAGCTGTGCCAATTTTTGTAATTCCCACTAGTCCACCTGAAGATACTTCGTTGAACAAACTATTTCTTCGTTTCACTGAGAAGTTCCCGTCTCTGAATCCACTAAGCACATTAGGAGCCATTACATATATTGGATTGTCAATATTCTGAATATCTTTTGTATCATATTATTTGTACAAAATCATATTTTTGTGACAAAAGCACTTGTAAGTTTTGAAATTATTCATATTTCAACCAGACTCTCGGACACTCATTAGAAATAATTACGTTACTTATTCTTGAAATTACTTGAGACTTTTTCCTGTCCTGGGGAGAGGGAGAGGGGGGGGGGGGGGAGGGGAGGGAGGGGGAGAGAGGGAGAGGGAGGGAGAGTGGGAGGGAAGGAGAGAGCGAGGAAGAGGGAGGGAGAGGGAGGGAGAGGGAGGAAGGGAGAGAAGGAGTGGATGGAGGAAGGGAGGGAGGGAGAGGAGGGAGAGAGAGGGAGGGGGGAGAGTGGGAGGGAAGGAGAGAAGGAGGGAGAAGGAGGGAGAGGGAGGGAGGGAGAGGGAGGGAGGGAGAGTGGGAGGGAAGGAGAGAGGGAGGGAGTAGGAGGGAGAGGGAGGGAGGGAGAGGGAGGGGGGGAGAGAGGGAGGGGATGGAGGAAGGGAGGGAGGGAGAGGAGGGAGAGAGAGAGGGAGGGAGGGAGGGAGGGGGAGGGAGGGAGGGAGGGATGGAGGGAGGGAGGGAGGGAAGGAGGGAGGGAGGGAGGGAGGGAGAATTAAAATATTTGTTCAATAAGGAGCTACGTAATGCAAAGACCACGGATGACATAATGTACTAAATTTTGCCGGTTAAAGCTTTTTAAGATGTCTTTTTATATTCTGCCACTTCTCTGACGTATATCAGAGATTATAAGGCAGAGATTCAAAGATCTCGCACTAAGTATTGATAAATAATATGAACAGTGAAAAACAATTTGACATTAAGCTGTTGCTACCTTGCACATATATTTACCAGTTTATTCGGTGCTAATAGAGCAATCCAATCTGTCAGCTTTGTATAACGTCATAATAAACTGTGTCACAGCTAGGCTGACGTCATAATAAAAATTCTAATGAACGGTGCAGGGTTTCTCATAAGGGTCCTTTTGAGGGTATAGCTCCCCAAATTGTAACTGGGGACCCAGAAAAGTTGTGGTAGTGGGTCCCATGAGACTCCTGAAAATCATGCATGATTGTTAAATATTAATTAGTTTCATAGAACTGTTTTTGTACAAACATACCCACAAAATCTAGCACGGGACCCCAATAATTTATTGCTGTGCACGCATGGTGCTCTAATTTTAGCATGAATGAGAACAACTCCATGGGAATCCTAAATTTCAGTTTGAGACCCCCCAGATTTCAGGTTGGAGCCCCTACATTTCTAGATGTGGAGTCCATGGGACCTCCAAAATGTAGATGCGATGAGAAACGCTGGAATTGTGCATCTAAGTCCGTCATGATCGCTTAACAGTCCCTCAGTCGTACCAAGTTTATGTCTTTACCACTTAATAGCCATTCTGTAGGCAGTAACAGAACACTGTCAAATTAGTTTCAAAATATTCAACTGTACCTGATAGTTTTCTGGAAGTTGAGGTTCAGTGAGTCGGAGTTCGATCGATCGCAACACAGGCAAAGTGTATGCGCAGCTTAGCTAGAAATGAACGGGACATAGCTAAAGATGGGCGGAGCATAGCTAGAGATGGGCGGGGCAAGTGGATTGATCCATTCTGAAACCGGCTATTCTAACGTCAGCCGTGGCTCTGGTAGAACTAAAATATGTGTCCAAAATATAGTAGGTGTTAGCCTATACGTCATACTTTAGTGTCACTAGATTGGCTTTAAAAATGAAAGGATTCGACCTGACATTCAAGTATCTGACATCACAATCAAATACATCACTTGTTATTTGACGTCATAATCAAAATGACGTGGCTCCGTCAGTAGTATAGGGTGGGGCTGTACGTTATTGTTCTTCCCAGCAGGGGGTCTTCGAGAACAATGGGTTTTTCATGAGATCAAAGGAAAAGCTAGTGGAATGGAATGTTGAGAACAATGGCGCTCAGGGGCACACGCATTCTAGAGAACAATGATGTACAGAACGCCACGTTTTCTCGATAACAATGACGTACACCCGCACACGTATTTGAGATTCTGCCTCACTCTGGAATGTTCTATTATTTTGAATTAGTTAACCCTTAAAAGTTTAAAAGTAGTGTATTTTACGTTTAAATGTAGTGGCGGCGCTCCCCCCTCCGTGGTTATCTACCGTTGTAAAAATAATAAGAGAGTACTGTAAAAGAATAGAGTTTAAGAGGTGGTGTGATAATGGAGGTCGTAGGAGTATGAGGTTGAGGATGTATGAGGAATTACGGTATTGATGTATATTTTGAAAATAATTTGCCTGTTTCGTCGATAACGTTATTAGTAAACTGTAGAATATTTAGAGACTGCCTGTAAGCTGTTACTGTCTTAGCAACAGCTAGCAGACAGATTAGTAACAAAATAGAGTTTAAGAGGTGGTCTGATAATGGAGGTCGTAGGAGGAGGTTGAGGATGTATGAGGAATTACGGTATTGCTGTATATTTTGAAAATAATTTGACTGTTTCGTCGCTAACGTTATTAGTAAACTGTAGAATATTTAGACTGCCTGTAAGCTGTTACTGTCTTAGCAACAGCTACCAGACAGATTATCAACAAAATATTAAAAATAATCTTGTATTAATGGTATGTTCGGTTGGAAAGGTTACCAAGACTTGGTGGTGATGGATTGTATCCTGGGTTCAAAAGAAGTTAACCCTTTCACCGATGAATATATATCTCATTTTCATCGATACCATACAGGAAACCTGTTGAATATTTTGAAATTAATTTGACGTCGCTAACGTTATTAGAAAAACTATTTTTGTTGAATATTTTGATTGACTTTTAACCGTCATTACGTACAAATTGTTTTTAAATACTTAATATTTCATTTGCAATAATGTTTCAGAGGTGGTCTGGTAAGTGAGGACATAGGATGAGGAGGAGGGAGTATGTGGTTGAGGAGGGGTGAGGAATTAGGCCAATGCTCGATATTGATGTATATTTTGAAAATAATTTGACTGTTTCGTCGCTTACGTTAATTTATTAGTAAACTATTTTGTTGAATATTTTGAAAACGTTTTGGCCTGGTGGCTTAACCGTCATTATGCGCTCATTTTTTTTAAATACTTAATATTTCATTTGCCATTATGTCTGTCACTTGGATTTTGTGGATGCACGATGATTAAAAATGTAGTCATTATGTCTCTGCGGGCCCCATGCATTTATAGAATGGTATGTCGAGCGTACGAGTGATAAAAAGATTATTTGTTGTGTATGATTTAACCATTACTGTCGCAATAGCCGTGGGATCGGTCCTTAATCGAGTTACAAACACGCGGCACGTGTTAATAACGAAAGAATGTTAAATCACCTTGTTCACTCTTTATTCAAGATACAAACATGCCATGTGTTAAGGATTACTATATGTATGTACCACCCGTCTCGTTATAAGCACAGGATATTACAATGTCCTCGCCGAGAGTTTTTTAAAAATCGATAATAACGCGTGCACCCGCTCACTGGCTATTGTTGTTTACAGATGCTTAAAGATACGACAATTAAGAGCAACATTTTGAGCGTAGTAGCATAATCATAGATGGTCATTTACTACAAATATAAATATATCCTTTTGGCTACAGAGCAGTGATACGTTATAACCATGTTTTTTACTATATAATTCAGTCCTGCCCTAAGCGACCACCTCGTGTTGTGCCATTACATGGACGATATTAACCCTTTTAACCCTCGAATTTCTTCAAGAAAAGGTCCATTTTCTCCATATTCGTATTTGTAGTACAAGAGAAGACTATTTTTGAAAATTTATCATCGGAATGACTGGCACTGCAGGCTATCCATTTGTCTAGTCATTGCACCGGCAAACACACACACACCCCCCCCCCGCCCCACCATCCACCATCATCATCACCAACACTCACCACCACCACCACCACCATCACTACGACCTACACCCAACACCATGCATTAACCCCAGCACCAGCACCCATGCACCCGCCAACCCATAGTAAATTCTTCATATTCATACTTGTATCCTTAGAGAAGGCTATTTCTGAAAATTTTTCATCGGAATGACTGGCACTGTAGGCTATCCATTTGTCTAGTCATTGCGCCAGTAAACACCCCCCACCAACCACCATTATCATCACCAACACCCACCACCAACAACACCACCACCACCTCCACCACTACGACCTACACCCAACAACATGCATTAACCCCACCAACACCACCCATGCACCCGCCAACCCGAATTTCTTCATATTCATACTTGCATCTTTAGAGAAGGCTCTTTTTGAAAATTTATCACCGGAATGACTGACTCTGACAGCTATCCATTTGTCTAGACATTGTGGTCGGAATGTGTAAGAGCGCTGTGTTTGAAAAATGGCATATAGGTTGGAGAGGGTATGTCAACGAGGATTTAATAAAGGTCTCGATCGTATGCACATTGTACCCTTGTGCATGTGTGCATGCCCCGGTGTGCGCCCTTGTGTGTATGCATGCGCCAGAAGACTATTTTTGAAAAGTTATCATCGGAATGACTGGCTCTGCTGGCTATCCATTTGTCTAGACATTGCGACAGCAAACACCACCCACCAACCACCTACCACCTCCACTCCCATCATCATCACCAACAACCACCACCATCACGACAAGCATCAACACCACCACCTTCAACACCACTGCCACTAGCACCACCACCACCGCCAGTACCGACATCCACCACCAAACACTAGGCACCACCACCACCACCGCATGTTGCGGATTGCGACCGCTTGTTGCGGATTGCAACCTCTTGTTGTGGATTGCATTTGCATGTTGTGAATTTGCGGGCGTATGTTGCGGATTGCAGGTGCATGTTGCGGATTGTGCGCGAATGATACGGATTTGCGGGCGTATGTTGCGGATTTGCGGGCGCATATTGCGGATTTGCGGCCGCAGTACATATAATCCTATAAATGGTACAAATTCAATCCCTTTTCTCATTCCAGTTTCAACATAGCAAAGTGGTTGGACGTGTAACTGCAGAGTAGTTAGGCAGTCAGATTTCTTTGAAGAACCTTGTAACTTGAATACTTGCTAGATTTATCATATAGTCAATATGCCGAGACATAAATGTTTTGAATGTGCTTCAACTTTTAATAGGTCAAATGACCTGAAGTGGCATAAGATCCGATTCCATAACGGTGAAGATAGCAAAGATCTAGACAGTGAAGATGAAGAAATGACAGAGATGAATAGTGACGATGATGAGCCAGCGGTGTCGGAGAGTGAAGTCGGTAATGACTCAGCGGAGACTGAGAGTGAAGATGAAGGTGAAGATGAAAAAGAAGCCATAGGCAATGAGGAACTATTTACCATATTCCAAAATATTAAGCAGGTCTTAGACGCTGAACAATCAGGTTTAGAAGATGAGGATGGTGAAATGGACACAGACCCAAATGGTGTAGGTAATGTGCCTATTTCCGTATATGCTGATGCCTTAGTTACAAAGTGTATAGACATAATGCTCCAGTCGAGAAGATTACAGAACTCTACACTCATTAAAATAATTCATCAGGAAATTAAAGATTTTATTGACGAGGGGTACGCATACGATGAAGCAGTCTTCTCAGCCTTTCTAAAAAGAGAGTTTCTGATCAAGAAGTACATAAGGAACCAACTAGATACTGAGGATAATGATGATGATTCTGTCGGTGATAGATCTGATCCATAAGGAATCAGTCATCGATAAAATGGATCTCCATAACATTGACTATTTGTTTATGCTACAGCAACTATACGTTTTATCATACGTAATATTTACTTCAATGTAAAAATATGGATACAAATAAAACATTGGTTCTTTATGCACGTGTTGATTTGATGATTGTAGCTGCCCAGCCAGGTCCCCCCACATCCCTCAATATACAAATCGGAGTGCTGTTGTACTTAGTGGTGGTGGCGGTGGGGTTGGCGGTTGATGAAAATAGGTGTTGTGGTGGATGATGGGGTGGGGTTAATGCTTGGTGGTGGGTGTTGGTGCTTAGTGGGTGGTGGTGCTGGTGGTGATAGAGGGATGGTGATGGTGATGGTGATGGTGATGATGGTCGGTATTGGTAGTAGGTGGTTGCAGCCACAATGTCCAGACAATGGTTAGCCAACTATATTATTTTTGTTGTCGGGGTCTCATTGACTAGGTACTCATAATTTTTTCCTAGTTTTATTACCTTTAACTGGCTGACTGGCGAGGTGTTTCAGACATTCCAGGGATCTACTTCCTAGCAAAATATTTTGGAAACGATTTGAGCAAAAGTTGATGCAGACAGTCAAATTATTTTCAAAATATTCACTAAATATCATGGAAATGATTTAATAGAGAGTTGTTGCTAACACTGCAGTCAAATTATTTTCAAAATATTCGTACAACGCACATTGCCGACCTTGTAAACAAGTATGCTAGTATACCTCATCCCTCGTGCCAGGCAGCACCGCGCTAGCATACCTCATCCCTCCTCCTACTCACTCGTTCGACCTCAGTTATGCGACCACCCCTACACCCATTCCAGGGATGTTATTTTCTGATTTTTCAAACCTATATCATGGCGCATTGGTAGTTTAAGCGAATAGTTTTGATACTAATTTGACATAGGAAGCTACAATTCGCACTAGCGCCTTCGTGCGCACAAACTCTTAAAAAATGTGCTGTTCAATGCGACAATTTGACATAGGAAGCCACAATTCCGCTTAGTTACAAAATACTTTTTTACTACAACCACGAGGGAGCGCATCGACCACCTAATACGTTAAACGATACAAGGGTGCTCATCATTAATCGTCAACGATGACGACGGTGGACATTGTTCCCACCATTTTTATAACAATTTTTAAAATTTAATAATTAAATGACTGACGCTTTAAAGACCACTCCTTAAATACGAGATGTATGATTATTATTATCTATATAATATTATGCATACAACATCGCTTGGCTTAGCTATATATTACCCGCATAGAGATGTACTTTGCTCTCTTTTAAAAAATTTAATGACTGGTAGGAAGCCGCTTAGTTTCATGTTTGAGGGTTTTAGATGAAGGTTAACGCATTTGAATACAAATTGAAGGATTAAAAGTGAATCATAGATGCTTTATGCACAATAACGAGGTGGTCAAAGAAAACATATTTCCCTGGATACTTTTTTAACACGCACAGATTTTTATGCGCATAAACCATTTAACAAACTGATCCATCGCATCTAGCCACGTGAACATATCCAAGATTTTCACCTGCATGTATGTGTCATTATATGGAGGCCAGTACGCGACAGTATTTTATATGACACTAGTCATCTCACGCGATATTCCTTACATTTTTTGTAGTAGAGCGATGTAGTATAAATGTAAATGTTAATGTACATTCGGCTAAAATGTGTTGCGGATTTGTGGGCGCGTGTTGCGGATGGCGACAAGTATATGCACATGCCTGAACACGCATACATGCCAAAATGCATGCATACACATGCGGCTGCATGTGGGCGCATGTTGTGGATTTGCGGGCTCGTGTTATGGATGTTGACTTGTTAACTTGTTGCGGATGGCAACAAGTATATGCACATGCCTGAACACGCATACATGCCAAAATGCATGCGTACATGTGCGGCCGTATGTGGGTGCGTGTTGCGGATTTGCGGCCTCGTGTTGCAGATGGCAACAAGTATATGCGCATGCCTGAACATGCATACATGCCAAAATGCATGCGTACATGTGCAGCCGCATGCGGGCCGCCTGTTGCGGATTTGCGGATTTGTGGCCGCAGTACATATATTCCTATAAACGGTACAAATTCAATCCATTTTCTCATTCCAGTTTAAACATCGCAAAGTGGTTCGATGTCTAACTGCAGAGTAGTTAGGTAGCCTTAGGCAGTCAGATTTCATCTCACATGATATTCCTTATATTTTTTTGTAGTAGAGCGATGTGGTATACATGTAAATGTTAATGTACATTTGGCTAAAATGGCCAGCAGTACAAACTTTGACGGATCAGACACTGGGTATGTGCGATGTCATTGGTGTTCCATCGACATCCGCGACACCATATGCCAACAGTCAAAACACGAGAGGGTCTGTAGGCGTATGATCAAGAAAACAGAACCTAAAGAGATGGTGTACACCTGCAAGGAGTGCTATTGTCTATTACCAATCAAACAGTATCCACATGGGTGTCCTATAATCGGTGATACTCCGACTGATATACAAAAAGCAAACATGACGCAGTTTGTTACCAAACTGACAACCGCGCCTGTGCAGATCTGCGAAGACTGAGCCCTATCTCAAAACACGGCCCTTTTCAGGGCCCACAAATCATTTGAAAGTGAACTCTTTATCTGTTCAAAAACAAAAATAATGTAATAAAGTTTTTACACACAACAACCCGCTTCACACATGCATACGCAAGCACACATTCTGAACCGTCAAAAGTGGTCGATGGATGCTACTGTTCTAAATGGCCATCTGTACACTATTGTTCGTGGACGATTAATGCATTGCCATTGACTAGGAACGCATTTTGTTCATATTTTTTTTTAATTTATAATTAAATGACTGCCATTTTAAAGACATAAATACGATAGATAACACTATCTATATAATAGCATAGGAAAACTTACTGTGTACATTTCTGATTTTTTTAAATTAAATGACTGGGGAACACATTTTGCTCATATTTTTGAAATTTTAATAATTAAATGACTTCCACTTTAAAGAATCGCCTTAAATACGTAAGATAAAATTATATATATATATATATATATATATATATATATATATATATATATATATATATATATATATATATATACAACATAGATCACTATAACCCGTGTAACGCAATGCTCTGATTTTTTTTGAAAGTTAAATGACTGGGGGTTTGTTCATATTTTTTTTTTAATTTTATAATTAAATGATTGACGCTTTAAAGACATAAATATGGTAGATAAAACTATCTATATTAATATTATACAACATCGATCGTCAACGATGACCATTTCCATAACAATTTTGAAAATTTAATAATTAAATGACTGCCATTTTTTAAATGACTTAAACCAAGGAGGGGGTTAATGGTGACTAAACCGCCAGCGGCTTACAATCAATTATTTTCAAAATATTCATACAGAGATATCGCACAAGACGTTGCCTCGGCGAATACGCTAGCATATACGTCAGCCATCCTCCTCATCCCTCGCGACACCTCTACATGCGACCACCTGCATTTTCTTAAAGGACCACCAGCCGAATAAAGGCACGCTCATGTGCGGAGAACAATGCCGAGCAGAGGGTGGCCGAGATAGCATTCCTCCCTCCTCCTTCGACCTTCGTTATCAGACCACCTCTCTCTTACCTAACATAGCCTAATAAGAAATTAAAATTTACACAGTCAAATCGTTTTCAAAATATTCAGCAACCAATCAATTTATTCAGCAACCAATCAAAATATTCAGCAACTGATTATCATAATATTCAGCAACCAATTATCAAAATATTCAGCTACCACTCAAATTATCAAAATATTCAGCAACAAATTATCAAAATATTCGTACATCGTGCATACCTTGTAAACAAGTATGCTAGCATCGCCCTCATAATCATCCAGCAATATCAACTAAGGAGGAATGCTATATCATTCCGCCTCAACTAACACAGACAGTCAAATTATTTACAAAATATTCGTACATAGAGCATTGCCTTGTAAACAAGTACGCTAGACCCTCAAAACCAACTTCTACTGAGCAAGAATGCTAGCCTCATCTAACAGATTATTAACAAATATGTTGAATACATTTGAAATAGAGGATCTATTATTCAGTGACAATAAAACGCGTGAACATTTTCTCTGTGTTTTTCCAATTGACAATGTACCCGCACATATTAAATATCGCCCGGCCTCATTAGTAATAAACATGCATCCCAGTAATAAATCCGGACAACATTGGGTGGCAGTTTATTACAGTAGAAATGGAAATGCTGAATACTTTGATCCTTATGGAAGATGCCCTTCTGACGTAAGAATGATATCAAATGTACAAAATGGACACCGTGCGCGTGTTTATTATTACAACAATGTACATGTTCAACCAGCTGTGATGACAACTTGTGGATATTATTGCGTATATTTCTTATACCATCGTTCGAGAGGTGTACAAATGAAACACATATTATGGGCCCTAAGAAACAGAGACAAAAATGACGCGATAGTGAAACGTCTGACGCGCAGGATTATGAAGAAAAAATGATCATATTTAATGTATAATTATTTATGTACTACGTTTTCTTTTTAATTATCGTGAATAAATGTTGCTAATATTTATCATACAAATGCACGTGTCAATAAAAAATACATTTATTTTGTAAAAATATGTTATTATTTCTTCGTGTTCCCTTTTCACCCCTCACCCATCCCCAATTATCGCTATTTTGATTTTTTTTTTTTAATTTAATGGTACACTAGGCACGCGAGGCGTACCACAATGATCCAAAGATCCGTAATTAATCGTATTCACATCGTGACAATGGAAAAATGCGGACATATTTGAATACAGAGGAAAGCATATGACGTACTCTGTAATTGAAACCTGCGTATCAATTCCAGTTTTCTATAACTGGAATGTCATTCAAACATGGTGCGATAGTAATGTTTTGTAAACCGATGATGTTAAGCGGTGGAGAAAAAACACGTGACCGAAATAAGGGTGTGTTCAGATTGGAAAGATAGTTTTCCTGACAGCTCATATTTTAGCTATAAAAGCGAAATGCGCGCAACTAGCAAGGCATACAGCTTTTTTGAATTTGCCAAAACACGTAAAATGGAATCTCAGTTATGCGATCGATGGAGAACGTTAGGTTCTATACCTATCAATTGCGGTTGCATTGAATGGAACCAATATAAAGAGGTTCCAGTACAGCAACCATTTGCAATGTCATTGCGTGAAATCCGTAACCGCTGGAGAGAATATCTAGCGGATCCGGACGAACGCAATTACAACAAATGGTTGCATGCGAAGTACCAACTTCGTAATGATTGTTGTATGTGTATGTGGTGCAAACAAAACAGAAGTTAACGTTTGCATTAATTGAGATAAAAATATTTACGTTAGCAAAATAAAAAAATAAAAAAATAGGCCTCTTTTTTTAAGGGGCCACCAAAAACCAAAATTATGTTACATACACCCACACACAAACGGGTACATAAAAAAGACACACACACGCACGCACGACGTACATGCATAGGGGGCAGGGAACACAGGTGACAAGGGGCATCCGCGTAGAACCATGCGCGCGTCGTCACGCGTGTATCGTAACATGCGTGAGGGTATGCGCAGTACGTACGTGTGTTGGCGCATCAGGTGCGTGCATGTATGTGGGTACGTATGCGAAAAAAAGTAGGACACCCTTGTGGATGATGGAACAGTAACAGATTTTCAATGATACAGACGCATTCAACCACATATTCCACGATGGGCAAAGCCTTTCGTCATGGTACATACCAACGACATTATTAGTTCGCAAGGAAACAGGCATTGACAAAATCTAACATCGCATGACCTTAAAGCGAATGAAGCAGACATGTTTAATGTTAATATGAGTAATGCGCGAACACACCATAAATATGCATAAAGCACTCGTGCACCAAAACGTGATATTCTAATAATAACCCAAGGGAATTAGTACATATGTCCACGCGGCTAAGAACTAGGAAATGATACGATATTGTATCCAGAGCACAAAGCTGTACGCATTCGGAACTACAAAGTAAAATCTCCTAGCGAGTAGGCGATAATTCAATAGTAATTTTGAATATTTTTAAAAACCATGTAGTACGAGACTTGAGGTACTAACACGTTCTTTCATTATTAACACATGGTATGTTTGTATCTCGATTCAAGCTTGATCTCACGGCTATTCAAAACGTATGGTTAAATCATACGCAACAAATAATCTTTTTAGCATAAGTATGCACTACATACAATTCTATAAACACACGGAACCCTCAGAGATCTAATGACCACATTTTAACCATCGTATCTAAAACGATTGCCGTTATTGCAAAGTATTTAAAAAACAATTTGTGCGTAATGACGGTTAAAAGTCAATCAAAATATTCAACAAAAATAGTTTTTCTAATAACGTTAGCGACGTCAAATTAATTTCAAAATATTCAACAGTTTTCCTGTATGGTATCGATGAAAATGAGATATATATTCATCGGTGAAAGGGTTAACTTCTTTTTAACCCAGGATACAATCCATCACCACCAAGTCTTGGTAACCTTTCCAACCGAACATACCATTAATACAAGATTATTTTTAATATTTTGTTGCTAATCTGTCTGGTAGCTGTTGCTAAGACAGTAACAGCTTACAGGCAGTCTCTAAATATTCTACAGTTTACTAATAACGTTAGCGACGAAACAGTCAAATTATTTTCAAAATATACAGCAATACCGTAATTCCTCATACATCCTCAACCTCCTCCTACGACCTCCATTATCAGACCACCTCTTAAACTCTATTTTGTTACTAATCTGTCTGGTAGCTGTTGCTAAGACAGTAACAGCTTACAGGCAGTCTCTAAATATTCGCCAGTTTACTAATAACGTTATCGATGAAACCGTCAAATTATTTTCAAAATATACATCAATACCGTAATTCCTCATACATCCTCAACCTCATACTCCTACGACCTCCATTATCACACCACCTCTTAAACTCTATTCTTTTACAGTACTCTCTTATTATTTTTACAACGGTAGATAACCACGGAGTTGGGAGCACCGCCACTACATTTAAACATAAAATACACTACTTTTAAACTTTTAAGGGTTAACTAATTCAAAATAATAGACCATTCCAGAGTGAGGCAGAATCTACATGTGCGCTTGTACGTCATTGTTATCGAGAAAACGTGGCATTCTGTACGTCATTGTTCTCTAGAATGCGTGTTCCCCTGAGCGCCATTGTTCTCAACATTCCATTCCACTAACTTTTCCTTTGATCTCATGAAAAACCCATTGTTCTCGAAGACCCCCTCCTGGGAAGAACAATAACGTACAGCCCCACCCTATACTACTTCCGTCACGAGACTCGAACATTCTGTGATGAACGTGTACGAATTGTAGGTCTGTGATGAATTTACAAGTAATCACACATTCACATGAATATTTTGAAACTAATTTGACTTGGATCATTTGCTGACATGATAACAATAATCTTAGTAACGTATTGCACCCATCCACCCACCCCAAACCCTGATACTGAACTACATTTCCCTATAATCTTGCACAAACCATGACGAAAGGTAGAGCTCTCTGGCTATATAACACCTCACAGCATCAACATCAGAAACAATCATACCCCAAGTTCTGTGACCATATGAGGAAGAATTATGAGAATACAGACTGAACAATAATTTATTCGATGTTCATTAAGTTATGAAAAGTAGCTCACATTGACACGTCGTCAGCGGTTGCTGAATCGAAAGTCTTGAAATTACAGCCCAGTCACGAACTGTTTATGATATTCAGTGAATCATGACAAGTAGATCATATCAGCGGATAATCACCCAACTTTTGTTAAGTGATACACATTTAGCCTTTAACATACAATGCATCCATACACTAATTTTTGTCACGATATACTGAGTAGAGGAGGGGCGAATTGGGGATGGATTTTCACACCTTTTTCTTTTGTTATGTTAATTAGGTGTCAATGACGTTATGATTATTGATTTTGACACCTTTTTTCCTTTGATCTCCATCGGCTTTTGAAAAGGTGTAAAAATCCGTCCCCAGATCCTGACTGGACGTTAGATGTAGAGGATTCCATAAGCCCTTCCCACTCATTAAATCACGGGACTGCTGTCATCAAATGAGGTGAGCTTAAGGGTAATTAGCGTAATGATTGACAAGGGTTAATGAATAGTGTAAGTATGATTGACAGGGCGCATGTCTGGCATCGTCTTATCCTGGGCACTCATTCAATCACGAAGCCCCACCCTCGTTAAATCAAGTGACTCCTGCCATCCAATGAGGTGAGCTTCAGGGTAATTAGCGCAATAATTGGCAAGTGTTAATGAGCGTAATTAAGCGACAATCTCTTGGAGCCATGCCACACGTGCAATGGTAAATGTATTGTGTAATGATTATTGACAGGTTACATGTCTGGACTCGTCTTTTTTCTGACTCTGGGAACTCGTTCAATCCTGGGACATTAATGCTAAATGGTCAATCTATCACGTAAGGACAATCAGTTAGTCATTACTCCAACAGATTAAAATTGTTCCGTGCTGGACTGTACTCTAAATTTATTTCCAAGACGGATATAAATCAAGCGTTATAGATTTCTCTTACAGAGCATTAAGTTTGGGATCATTAGCCACGCGGGTCGTGTGTACAGCTCGAGGCTACACCAATTCAATTCATGTTTATTTCGATAACTTCTTTGAAGTAGGCCTACACGAATATATAAATTAATGTATAACTGATAAAACTACTTAGTTACAGATATGCGTAGTATTATAATTGAATTGAATTATAACCGCTGTAGACTGTTCAGAGGAGGGCCGGGGTCGGTCGGGTCATGCGCAACAATGGTGACAAAATCCCAGAGCGCAGACGCTAGTTTGACAGTATGACGTGCCCCTTATATTGAAATTGGGATTCTGAGAATTCAGGTTTCAAAGTATAGAAATTGACCAGCAGCGGGAACAAAGTGTGGGCTGAGCGTAGCTAGAAATGGACGGGGCATAGCTAGCAATGAGCGCGGCATAGCTAGAAGTGGGCGCGGCATAGCTAAATGGATAACTCTATTAGATGGAATGATATGTATGTTATAACGGTATATTACTCAATTCCATTCCACTTTATACAATAAGTATTGTTGGGGTTTTTTAAACAATGTTGATGCAAACCTTTTATCTCTAAGACAGCAACAGTTTCCAGCAACTTAGTTTTCATGTTGTAATCCGGGCTTTCGTGTTACTTTATCCCTTAAATGGCTAAATTTGATCTAGAAAATGTAATTATTTGTTTATTGAATGTTCATTTACAGAACGAGACAAGAATATTTTGAAAATTTACCACTGGAATGACTGTCTCAGTTATCAAACCAGTCATTCCAATGGTGAATTTGTAAGAATCATCTTGTCTTGCCTACAAATGGGCATTCCTCAAGACCACAGTATAAGCTGGTTTTGTCTGTCTTCTTCATGAACGGTTAACAATGAGCGCTTTGACGACATTGCAATGTGGCTAAAGAAGACGCTGGTTCTTGCAAATCCTAGCATTGTTCATGGCAACAGCCATAGCTTTCAGTCAAAAGCGGTTCAATTGAAAAAATACAAATACAAAAATATAATTGGATATTTTTTTAATTTTCAAAATAACTAGACACTGGTATGCACACGCTTGCGTGCACGTGCATGTGTGTGCATGCGGGAATGCTTGCGTACGTGCGTGCATGGTCACGTGTAGTTGTGCGTGTGTGCGTACATGCAGGTGTGCATGCGTGCGTGCATGCATTCAGGCATGTGTGCGGACGTGTGTGTGGAGTGCGTGCATACGTGCGTGTGTGCGTGTGTGCGTTGCGTGAGTGCGTGCGTGCGTGTTAGTAGCCAGTGGTGGCGTTACGATCAGCGTCAATACTTAGAATGTTATTGGATGCAGCATATTACAAGGATAAGTATATAGGTTCTGTTATTAGCATAAACGAATAGTCAATGTTCTGGAGATCCATGCATCTGGAGGTAGACTGATACCTTACACATCAGTTATATCAATACTTTTAGTATCAGATCCATCATCATCACCACCGGAATCATCATCATCAGCGTCACCATCGCATACGTACCCCTCGGCGATAAAATCTTTAGTTTCCCTCCGAATTATTTTAATGAGCGTAGAGTTTTGTAATCTTCTCCGTTGGCACATTATGTCAGTACACTTTGTAACTAGCGCATCAGTATATATGGAAATAGACTCGTTGGCCACACATCTGGGGGGGGGGGGGGGTCTTTGTTCGCTTCAACACCCCCTCTTCTAAACCTGATTGTTCAGCGTCTAAGTCCTGCTTATTATTTTGGAATATGGCAAACGTATGACATTTTTCATCCTCACGTTCATCATCGCTCTCAGACTCTGTTGAGCCATTGTCTGTGTCTTCTTTTTCATAATCACCTTTACCATCATCGCTCTCAGACTCCGTTAAGGCATCGTCGCTCTCAGACTCCGTTAAGGCATCATCGCTCTCAGACTCTGTTAAGGCATCATCGCTCTAAGACTCCGTTAAGGCATCATCGCTCTCAGACTCCGTTAAGGCATCATCGCTCTCAGACTCCGTTAAGGCATCATCGCTCTCAGACTCCGTTAAGGCATCATCGCTCTCAGACTCTGTTGAGTCATCACAGGCTTCAATCTACGAATCCATTGGTTTATCATCTTCGCGCTTCATCTCTGTCATTTCTTTATCTTCACTCTCTAGATTCTCGCTATCTTCATAGCTATGGAATCGGGTCTTATGTGGCTACAGGTCATGCGACCTAGCAAAGGTTGAATCATATTTGAGACATTTAAAAATTTGAAACAGCCAAGGCAAGAACTTACTATGATGTTCAGTGAACCGTGAAAAATAGATCACACTGATCTACTTATAAGATACACGCACTTTACTACTACTACTACTACTACTACTACTACTACTACTACTACTACTACTACTACTACTACTATATCAAAATAAATAATCTTGAACTTGAACTTGAACTTGACTACTACTACTACTACTACTACTACTACTACTACTACTACTACTACTACTACTACTACTAGCACAGTCGCCGTTGTTGTCGCCGCCACCACCATTATGGGCGCGGATGATAATTGCGTAAGCCGATGATGATGATGATGATGATGATGATGATGATGATAGGGGTGGTAGTTGTCTTGGTGGTGATGATGATGATTGACAAGGATCTATTTAGTCTACACACCTGCATTTGCTGGTCCTTTCCCCGCTACTTGTATCTGAAGCTTGGCCTGCACGAGAAGGAGCACACATGACATCCACACAGAGCACAGTATTAAATACATTCTATCGGACAAGTGAACCCTCCTGACGTTACTATGGCAATGTTTTAGTGACAATTTTTATAGATTTTAGCAACAGCTCCCAGTAAAATTTGCTTCAAAATATTTACAGACTATTCCGTACATGTATCGTAAATAATGTGTAATATCTGGTGGGTGAGTGTTAAAACGTGATGACGGATGATCGTACACGTGTCGCATAAATTAATCCTGGTGTATTTGGTTACAGAGCTATAGAACGTACATGTATTAAATAATCATGTGGCTTCTAAGACGGATTTTGACTGCCCGTGAAGTACCAATTATAGACGATTACGTATAGATTGAGACTTTGGCACGTATCAATTACTAGGATGCACGCATGCACATACGCACGCACACTAGGCTTGCACGATTATTCGATATTATCGATTTTTTTTTCAGCCACGATCTTTTACGATGCGATTTTGAAAGTCGAAATATCGCCAAAATTTTACGGTCATGCCGTGTTCTGTCTATTAAAGCAAGCTGTTCAATTTATTTCCAAACCAACATCTCTGAGAAAGGGGTGGGATTATACTAGGAATAGGTAAAAAAAAGTTGAAGTTCATTCTCTAAAATTGCTTTAAAAGACTGACATTAATACGAAAATTCAACGCAATTTACCGGTATAATTTCTTGCCGCCTTACTGTATACCTCAAAACCATGATCACCGGAGTGAAATTATTACGTGGGAAGGTATAAATATTGCATGTCTTGTAATAAGCGTGGTTTATAAAATCAAAATTAATCCAAAATTTGACATTAAATGGCGTCGCGGGAATAAATAACACGATATTGCTTGCTCACCTGTTTTTGGAGGCGAGAGGTGGTGCGTTCACAAATGTGATAGATAAATGAGATAGTATACACGCTTCAGCAAGCATGGCGAACTATCTTAAACATTTCTGAAGGCTAACTATTATTAGTGAAATATATAAATCACGTGATATTGCTCGCTCTCCTGGTTTTGGAGGCGAGGGTGGTGCGTTCACAAATGTGATAGCTAAATGAGATGATATACACGCTTTAGCAAGCAAGGTGAAACATAAAACGTAGCAGCAAAGATATTCGGAAGCACTCCTTCGCAAATAGAGTGGCACCACATTGGAATTCACTGCCAACAACAATAGTCGAAGCAACCACAGTCGAAATATTCAAGGGCAAACTAGACATCTTTTTCAAAGAAAGAATATTTGAATTCGACTGAACACAATTAATTGTGGTGTGGCTTTGGACGTTGCTGTTACACATATGCTTATACAACATATGTGAGCCGTCAATTCCCAAAGTCATAATACAATTATTACATCACAGTGGACTAATCTTGAAACAGCCTGTGCATCTACATGAACATGCACACATGAAGATAGCTACACGTGTTGTATCCAGACCAGGGTTGCCTGCCCTACAAGTTTAGCACTGGGGCAATAACAAGCCAATGGCTTATGCCTTGTAAATTGATGATGATGATGATGATGAACTATCCGAGATGTTTCTGAAGGCTAACTATTATTATTACCCGGGTACTCGGTAAATGCGGAGCAGGTCTAAACATTAGATGTCTATGGATCTAAAGTACATTCCTAATATCACGTGATTTGTTTATTTTCACAAAGACGAGATGAAATGGCAAATTTTAGGATTCATTTTCATGTAATAAACGATGATTTTAACAGAGTACACAATATTTAGGTTGTCCAATATAATAATTTCACTCCCGCAATGATGGATATGGTATACATTAAGCCAAGGGGTAAGGCGACAAGAAATTATTAATTGTGTTCTATTTGCCGTGCTATTAACGATCGGTCTTAGTTTAAGCACCTTGGCGACTGGATTTCAAGTTTTTGTTGAAATTTACCAATTAGAAGTCATCCGGCTAAATCTGATATGAAAACTCAGTGAAACCGATATGGCTACATAAGCCACACCATGCAGTCCAACTCAACCCATGACCAATTCACCCCGTGAATTCATATATACACCTGTGCAAAAGTTAAGCACCACCCTATTTTTACGCACATGCGAGGGTATATTCATGTGCTATGAAGAAAGCAATAGCATAAACAGTTATGTACCCATCCATCTTAGTGCAAGAGGTAATAATGCAACTAGAGGAATGCTGATTATGATGGTGGGGAAACACTATGTTTTTGTTTGAACACGAAAACGAGGCCTGAATATGGTTACGTTGACACAACTGACAACTATTGCCCTACAGTTGACACACGTGGCTAGATTGTCATTAGTGGTGTCTGAAAACTAAGTTTAACATCTGTGCACGAGTTTGAGACTGTCATTATTAATACCGGGTATATCCACCTTGTGCCTGGATGACGGCCTGGACACGACGTCTCATGCTGGTCACCAACCGACTGATACGCCATTGTGGTATTCGTTGCCATTCAAGATGGAGTGCGTCTGTTAATTCCTGTAGGTTCTGCACAGGAGGATCCCTCCTTCTCACCATGTTTCCAAGAATGTCCCAGATATGCTCAATAGGGTTCATGTCAGGGCTCCTTGCTGGCCATGGTAGGGTTTCGATGGCATTCTGGCGGAGGTATTCATGCACAGCTCTAGCACGATGTGGTCGGGCGTTGTCATCCATGAATATAGGGTGGGTTCCAGGTGCATGATTTACAAAATGAGGGACCACAACTCTATCCAGTATGGAATCTTGATATCTTTGTCCATTTAGTGTTCCAGGTACAGTCAACAGATCCAGCTTACAATCAAATGAGATGCACTCCCATATCATAACGGAACCTCCACCAAATGGAACTTCTTCCATGATGTTACGTTGGTCGTACGCCGTGCGTCTGGACCTCCATACACGAGTTCGACCATCTGTGGCATGAAGCAGGAACCGACTTTCATCGGACCAGTGTACCCATCTCCAGGATCTCATGTTCCAGTGTCTTCTTTCGTTGCACCACCTCAGACGCTCCTCTTTGTGGTGTGCAGTGAGGAGAGGACGTCTGACAGGTCTCCTAGCTTTCATGCCAGCAGCATACAGTCTCCTTTTGACGGTAGACATTGACACTCTATTGCGCGTTTCCCATTGCTGGCTGAGCACTCTGCTGTTGGTGAATGGAGATCTCCTAACAAGGCGTACTAGGGCTCGATCATCACGGGCAGTAGTCTTCTTCGGTCTTCCAGATCTAGGCCTGTCCTTCACCTCGTTAGTTTGCCCATGTTTTGCAATCAAACGACTGATTACAGTATGGTTAATGTTCAGCTGTCTGCCAATCTCTCTGCATGACATACCAGTGGTATGCATGCCTATGATTTGCCATTTCACACGATCACTTAACCTTCGTCTTGCCATAGCGGTTCACAATCAAGAGCTAATTCTCTCTGTACAAATAAACCACGGTCATGAACACAAAATTCCTAATCTTGTCGCCTAAATCTGTATGTAATGTTCTACACCTCAAACTGGACTTTTACATAACTGAACACGTGTGCTGTTTCCCGCCACGCACGGACATCAAGCGGCGTGAAGTCATGCATGCATGTGCATTTCGCACTTGGAATTATGTCAGCTAACGCGGGGACAAAAAGTATGGCAGCCTAGTTGTACCATCATGT
Organism: Chaetoderma sp. LZ-2023a; assembly: GCA_034401795.1. NCBI lineage: Eukaryota > Metazoa > Mollusca > Caudofoveata > Chaetodermatida > Chaetodermatidae > Chaetoderma > Chaetoderma sp. LZ-2023a. The sequence goes on along the minus strand of CM067371.1, from coordinate 31,851,352 downwards.
TTTTACGTTCTATTGTTTTTGCTGGTGCTTAACTTTTGCACAGGTGTATACAATCCTGTTGATAATACCAAATAATCGTATATTTCAGCATAGAGCATGTTGTGCATTGTGCATTCCGGTTTCTAGCCAGACCTTTGTAAACGGTGCATAGTATGGTGATGTGTTAAGGAGAGTGTAATCAATAATCTTGAGAACGAGTTAAATTTGGTTCATAACATTTATAACTCAATGCCACAGCTCATATTGCCACTTGTACTTTCACAAAACTAACCTGATTTACTTATGAAGTTTCAAACCGATCTGAAGAAAACAGTCGCAAGATTAAGCTAGCACATTTCACGAATTGGGCGTTGAAAATATGTTACATGTACTTACTTATACTGATGTAACACTGAAACTTAATGTATGGATGAATTGAATTTGTCTCAATCTACCATACCAGCACTGTTAACACAACCTGCTATAGATGTACGTCAGTGTTTCTATCATTCGGTAATAGTATCCTGACATGTTTTAACCCTTTAACACCCATATCAGCCAAAAACGGTCTTGAGAAATGTCCATTTACAGACAAAGCGAAGACTATATTTGACAAATTTACCAGTGGAATTACTGGCTTGATAACCGATCCAGTCATTCCAGTGGTAAATGTTAAAAAAAACAGTCTCTATCTGCAAATGGGCATCTTCTATGAGAAAATAGAAATTTTCTTGAACAAATTTGAGGGGTAAATGGTTAAGTACTATGAATCTGAACATGTAATCCCATGACAAACTACAGCTATTTATTCAATAAAAATACATACATTAAATATCCTCGCAAACTGAATATCTAATGTGTAGTGAATTTGACACATTTTGTTGCGACTATCACTATCGACTCGTATAAGTTGGTCTGTGTCAAAAAAGGCTTTGAGAAGTATTGAAAATTCAACATTTTCTGCTAGACGATTTAAAATTTAATTTTATCATGTGTGATTTAAAATTTAATTTTATCATGTGTGATTTCCATTGGCAAGATAATATAGATAATATTGATACAAGGGTATCACGATTATCGTAATTATTTTGCGGGCTCGGCTACTAATTGTGAGTTTTCTGCAAAATTTTGTTTTGAAATGGAAATTGATTGGAGGCTTCATAAAATTGGTTTGGAATTTGATAAATTAGTTATGAACACTGCATGGAATATCATTCTGCAGGTCTGTGAATCCTGTTAACTATTTAGTGTTGTAACACAGCCTCTGGTAATGAAGAATGCCCGTTTGCTGGCCAAGAGAAGACTATTCTTGGAAATTTACCACTGAAATAGCTGGCTAAGTTGATAAGCAAGATAGTCAATTAATCGTGTGGCGATTTCTATAAATAGTCCAATTGGTCTGAAAAAATTTACATTCAGTGAGCAAAATCTTAGAATTTCTTGACCAATCTTGGCCATAAAAGGGTTAAGTTGACCAATCCTGACCATTGATACATTTAACACTCAAGCCTGCCAAAACAGCTTTAGCATGAATCTTGAGAAATGTTCATTTTGCAAACCAAGGACTGGCAAAGCTATTTTTAAGAATCTACTACTGGAATGACTGGCTCGATAACTGAGCCAGTTATTCCAGTGGTAAACATGTCAAAAATCATCTCCTGCTCTGAAAATTGACATTTTCTATGACAAATGGGTTGAGGCAAAAGCTCTAATTATGTATTATGCTATGGCTGGAATTATGTAAGACGAAAAATAGAGTTAATGTTGGATGTGCTTTGAACAACTCGGTCATGATTTATTTAATATTGTACCCATATATGGGTGGCCATCCATTTTCATTCGATGAATTGGTAAGTATAGCAGGGTTCGTACTGATCATGGAAATCCTGGAAAGTCGTGGAATTTGAAAATTTAAATTCCAGACCTAGAAAGTCATGGAAAATCTGTGTTTTTAATCATAGGTCATGATAAGTCATGGAAAATGGTAATCATGTAAAGTAAAAAGAAATCTGTTGGCATAAACATGATAAATAATCTCTATGCAAAAAAACTTACAGCAACAGGTTATCAAAATAAGGCTGTGGCTTGGTTGTTGCAATAGTCAGACATTTTGTAAAATAACTCTGATCTTATTTTTGGAGCTATATCATAAATTATATACAAATCTAGATATTAATTCTCAGAGGTCATGGAATTTGTTAATTTTGGTCTTGAAAAGTGATGGAAAAGTCATGGAATTTCAAGCACAGAAATGTCCCTGTTATAGATTATGCTCTAATGTGTGTACGCAGGTCTCTGAACAGTTTGTGGATCTCATTCAAGAACCTTCACTATCCAAAAAACTAATTTGCACGGATAAAGCATTATCTAGCTATGTTGGCAGTGATCTGTAATCTTTAAGGTGCCATGGTTAGCCTTGGATCTATCAACTGAATCTGATCAATTTTTATACCCCGCCAAAAAATGTGCCGGGGTATTATGTAATGGCGCCGTCCATACGGATGGGCTGGCGGTGGGCGGGCGGTCGGGTGTGCAGGCAGCAGAGGGGTTTCCGGATGATAACTCCGTTACCGTTTGAAGGATCACATTGAAACTTCATAGGCTGGTTGGACTAGATCTTGGGAAGAACCTATCGAAATCGACGATGATCCGAAATCCATGATGGCCGCCACAGTCACCGGCGGCCATCTTGAAAATTGGTTTCCGGATGATAACTCCGTTGCCATTTGCCAGATCGCATTGAAACTTCGTAGGGTGGCTGGACGGGGGGGGGGGGGGGGGGGAAGGGGGGGGGGGAGAAGAAACATCGAAATTGACAATGATCCGAAATCCAAGATGGCCGCCAGTCACGGGCTGCCATTTTGAAAGATTGTTTCTGGATGATTTTTTTGATGAAAATCTTAGATTTTATGAAAGATATACCAAAAATTGTCAACACACATCTCCTTATCCGCTTGAGGGATTTCAACCAACTTTGATTAGAACTACCATGATATGGAAACTGTAGGATGATGGGCTCCAGGACTTCTATTCAGAATTGTGCTTGGTAAATTGTTTGGGTGAAAATTCTAGCTTTTATGAAAAATTTACCGGATATTGTCAAAAGGCATATCTTCCTTAAGTAACCAATTGGCGGATTTTATCCAAATTTAAAAGGATCCTACTGTAGTAAAATTACGCACCATGTCATGCAAATGGTTCAAATGCTAATGGTTCAGGTGAGCGTCACATGCCCTTCTTTGGCCTCTTGTTCATACAGTCTTGCTGTCTCTGAGAGTTGGCTTTGTCTTAGCCATTAACAGTGTACAGTGGCACAATTTCAATTAATTACACAAATTATCATTCAAAGTGAAATTGAATTGTAACATCTCTCTGATGTAATTGCTAAAAGCACTAATTGAATCTGCAAACTAATGACTAGGTCATAATTATCAGGGTGGCAGAATTTACTTGTTATTATAGCCATACTGGCTAGGAGCCTGTGTAGCGTTAGCACAGACCAGGATTTCAGTTGACAATGTAAACAAGTGCGCCACACTATAATTGCAACATAGGCAGCTTTGTCCTAAATGTCAAAAATCTGACAGACAGACTAACAAACTGACTTGCGAGGCACAACTAAAATGCAATTTAACAAAATTTCTTCATCCTCTTAAACAGTCAAAACTTCTTGATCATACATCGTAGATACACTATTCAAAGGCTGTTTGTTGAGTACCGTTCTCAGGTGAAAACTCACATCTGAAAATGATTATACAGATTATACTAACCAATGTCTCGATTACAAGATCTAAGCTGCTGAATATTTTGAAAATAATTTAACTCTGAGCTGTTGTAACTCCCAGTCAAATTAGTTTCAATATATTCAACAAAATATTCCTTAAAGCAAAAATAATTTGTATTGTATGGTCTGTATGGATGAAATAGTTACCCCTAATGTAGAATATGATTTTAATTAAACCTTTCAAAATACAGATCAAATACTATAATGTTTCGAAATGTTTTAATTTTGAAATGTATTTGATTGGCTGATGTTGCAGCTTTACCATCCAACCAAAAGAGTAAACAAAAATGGAAATAATTATGTGGATTCCAGGTGTGAATAGGGTTAAGTCGGACCCCTGCACTAATATTGTGCAATGTATTGATTATATGCATTGTATCAAGTGTAAATAATTCATTCTGCTACATTTCAGAATCGTTAAATATTAAGCATACAATGTATTGTTAGAGTCGTGTTTATTACAGCACCACCACCCCATGTTCATCACAGCCTCAACCGTATGTGTATGTGTAGCGGTGGCGTATGGTGGTGGGTGTGATTGATATTTTGAGAATAGTTTTCAGTTATTCAAGGTCGCTTAACATTGAAAATAATGCATTCCACCTGAATGTAGCCGAGACACTTAGCCAGGGGCCGCGTAGCCTGCCAAATCCCCCCCACCCCCACCCTCTATTTCAGTCTTGCTCGCAACTCCAGCTACCAGATTTCATTAAATCCAGGACCAACTCACCCAACAATGGATTTGCACCAATATATTCGACCATATGGCTACAGCATTGCTTGATATCTGTAGCACGAAATATGGAAACAGCAGCAAAAAGGGTTCCCAGTCCCATACGCGAGGAGTACCAGTCGGCACTAGTATTCGTGTGGCATAAAACACTATTTTAGAGCAATAGATAAATCAATAATCTCTTCGGTTTCCTATTTACAAGTTATTCTACATTCGAGTGTATGCGTAATTTCCAACAAATAGGGGCAGGAACCACCCAAAATATATATTATAGTGTCTAGGCGCACACATGCGTGTGTGTGTGTGTGTGTGTGTGTGTGTGTGTGTGTGTGTGTGTGTGTGTGTGTGTGTGTGTGTGTGTGTGTGTGTGTGTGTGTGTGTGTGTGTGTGTGTGTGTGTGTGTGTGTGTGTGTGTGTGTGTGTGTGTGTGTGTGTGTGTGTGTGTGTGTGTGTGTGTGTGTGTGTGTGTGTGTGTGTGTGTGTGTGTGTGTGTGTGTGTGTGTGTGTGTGTGTGTGTGTGTGTGTGTGTGTGTGTGTGTGTGTGTGTGTGTGTGTGTGTGTGTGTGTGTGTGTGTGTGTGTGTGTGTGTGTGTGTGTGTGTGTGTGTGTGTGTGTGTGTGTGTGTGTGTGTGTGTGTGTGTGTGTGTGTGTGTGTGTGTGTGTGTGTGTGTGTGTGTGTGTGTGTGTGTGTGTGTGTGTGTGTGTGTGTGTGTGTGTGTGTGTGTGTGTGTGTGTGTGTGTGTGTGTGTGTGTGTGTGTGTGTGTGTGTGTGTGTGTGTGTGTGTGTGTGTGTGTGTGTGTGTGTGTGTGTGTGTGTGTGTGTGTGTGTGTGTGTGTGTGTGTGTGTGTGTGTGTGTGTGTGTGTGTGTGTGTGTGTGTGTGTGTGTGTGTGTGTGTGTGTGTGTGTGTGTGTGTGTGTGTGTGTGTGTGTGTGTGTGTGTGTGTGTGTGTGTGTGTGTGTGTGTGTGTGTGTGTGTGTGTGTGTGTGTGTGTGTGTGTGTGTGTGTGTGTGTGTGTGTGTGTGTGTGTGTGTGTGTGTGTGTGTGTGTGTGTGTGTGTGTGTGTGTGTGTGTGTGTGTGTGTGTGTGTGTGTGTGTGTGTGTGTGTGTGTGTGTGTGTGTGTGTGTGTGTGTGTGTGTGTGTGTGTGTGTGTGTGTGTGTGTGTGTGTGTGTGTGTGTGTGTGTGTGTGTGTGTGTGTGTGTGTGTGTGTGTGTGTGTTGATCGTTGTCTCTAAAATTGTGTGTCATGTTGAAGATGGCATGTACTGTTCTTGTCCGTGGCTATTCTGTTGCTCCTCATGCATGGGCATGGGGGATGACGAGGGCCTAAGCTGGGCCTAACGGGGGTGGGGAAGGGGTGGGGTAGGTGCTTGGTGGGGTGGGATTGGGGGGGGGGGGGGTCTTTAGGTCAGAGACCTCTCGGCCCCTTTGGGGTGGGGGAGGGTGGGGTGTGGGGTCTTTATGGTCTATATGTCAGGAAAACCAGTGCGTAGTAACTCTTATTTTCAAGTAAATCGCATTTGCACTAAATTGTCAGTTTAAAGTGTACAAGTTAAGAAGGGTCAAGCTATCTAAATGCCTTAGAGCCTGCTACGCTTTTTATTGTTGTGGACTTGTGGGTTATTGTTTTATATTAGAAATGTACACTGCATGTACAAGTACAAATATTTGATAACAGTTACGAAAATATCTACTCGTCACAGTTACAATTTTATAAACATTTCAACCCCTGTTGTTTTTGGGGGCAATTAAGACGGTAGTTCTTTGATACAGGCGGAATTCTTTACAAGTTAAAGCATATTCTTTTAAATGTTTTGAAAATAATATGACTGGAAGCCATTGCTTTCAAGGTGGTGGTGGGTGGGCTGGAGAGGGTTGCTCAACTAGGTAAGCCACAACAATGTAAGATATTTAATTCTTTGTTTTTGTAGTGGGGGTTTGTGGGTGGGGTGGGAGGAGGGTGTTAAGATATTTATTAATATTGGGTCATTAGTCACTAATTATTATAGTGGGTCTGGAATTTTGAAATATATGTTTGGAAAAACTATGGAATTTTATTGTGCCCAAGGTGTATGAACCCTGAAATTGTTGCCGGCTGGAAAGATGTTACCAATGAGTGTTGTCATACAAATACTGATATTTTGGCAGAGAAAATGTACATTTGCAGACCAAAGGAGTATTGTTTTTGGAGACTTAACACTGAATGACTGGCTCGGTTATCGAGCTTGTAATTTCAGGGGTAAATTTTCCAAAATATTCTTCTTGGTCTGGAAATGGAACGAATGAATGGACATAAAACAAAAACTCAATCTGCTTTTTGACAAATTTACTTGAGAAATATTACAGTACTTATATCACAATGGATGAATCCACTTTTAGTTATTCCCCACCCATCTCTAGCTAAGCTATGCTCCAAGCTTTGTCCCAGAATCTCAATTTCATGGTAACTATACAGCTAACTTGGTGACTTCTTCTTTTCGATCGCTGGTATCACACTTGGAGAGCCTTCTCAAGATGAAATCTGTGGTTTTCTGCAGTTCTTCCACAGGCCCATACAGCTTTTCAAGAAAAGAGGTTGACAAAGGCCAGATCTCTTCTCTCAGCAGCTGATACGTACTGCAACAGTGAAGTATGTGCTGTGTGGTCTGTTCTGCTTCTCCACAAGGACAAGCGGGCGATGTCGTACGGTGGAACCGCCTGTACATGTGTTGGTTTAGTCTGTTATGTCCAGTTCTGAGACGAAAAATTGTCACTTGCTCTGGCCTCGAGAGATGATGGTAGGCATCTTCTGATTGAGGTGTTCTATAGAGTGACTTGATGATAGTCTTCATCTCTGTATGGGTGACTACTTTGAAACAAACTTCCTCTCAAAACAATCAACAGAATGTTTATTAAATTGCAGAGACATACAGTTAATACTTACTGACAGACTACTATGAGAGTTAGTATTGTCTGTCAATTATAATAGTTACTGGTGACATCAACCTATATGTGATGTAATGTCAAGAGTCGAGTAACTAAACATATTTTATCTGTAAATTAGGTAATTGGTGGATAAGTCCATGCTGTAATCAATATGCTAATGATAATTCAGCAACATGCACTTTAAATTCATTATTAACTTAATATACAGATGAAATATGTTCAGATAAAGCAGGTTTGGATAAAAAAAAAATGGCGTAACAATTTGCGCAACCAATTGGTTATGCAAACTGATTTTCCGCACCTGAACAATTGGTTACGCAGACCTGAAAACACGGGGCCCAAAAATGGGTCTCGCAAATATTTGAAATTTTGAAGGCTGGTATCACTGAATTGTTTCAGTGCTTCAGTGTTATAGTCTGTGGCATTCATGATGACTGTTGCTTGTCCTTTATCTGCTTTTTTAACGACAATTTTAGGGTCGCTAGCGAGTTTTTGTGTAAGTTTTCTCTGGTGAATGCTAATGTTCCCATTGTAGTTTCGGCGGTGTTTTTGTTTGTTATGGTCATGTTTGACCATTTTGATAAAGGTGTCCAGGACATGGTCATTACCAAGTGGTGGTGTCCAGTTGCTTCTGGATTTAAACTTCTAGCTAAGTGTTTCTAGGAAGGGTGTGTGTGGTGCCGGCGGTGGCGTGTTTGTTAGTGTGGTGTTACGTTGGTTGTTACCCCATTGTTGTGGTGGGTGTTCAAAATGTAGTTTTAGATGTAGTCATCTGAAGAATGTATTGAGATCTGCGTATAGTCGACCAAGATTTGGTTCAATAACGGTGGGACTGAAACCTAGTCCCAATTCCAATACCTCGTCAAGCTCTGTGCTGAGTGTTTGCCCAGAAAGATTCATGTGAAACAGATAGGAAGAGCCTCTTTCGGGAGATCTTTGTTTGTTTTTTTAGTTTTGACAATCTTCATTTTTAAAGTTTGAAAAAATATTTTCCATATTGGAAACAGTGTGTATATAGTTCATATCAGCGCTCCAGTTGTTTCAGGAGATCATACACTCGGTCATACACACGCCTGTATTTTTTGGCACTATTACTTAGCACCCATGCATTATTCAGATTTTATAGTTTATTTCTCAAATATGGCTCATTAAACACACAACTACCATTATGGACGGTACTTGGAAACGTTGACAGGCACGGTATACAGCGGTCCTCATGGTACTACCGTCAGACCGCTGAGCTCTACTTTAAAACGGCAAATTTCAAACCTCAATCGTCATATTATCTGACAAGAAACTGTGGCTGGCTAATCATGTGACATCCATTAGTCCATAGTGCCATCTTGGAGCCTAGATCAACTTATGGAAATTGACGTTCTTTTGCATCTCAGAGCACTTCTCACACTATTTGCTTTTACAAAAATTTTGGTGTATGACCCCTGAAAGCCACTCCTTGGGGAGGGGGTGCCAAGGGGGGGGGGTGTTAATCCCTCCTTGACCCCTCCCCAAATCTCCTCTTTCGCGTTTCAAGAGTTGAGAGCTATGCGTTTTCGTACACGAAAGAAACGCTGTTTAAAACACACTGAGAGTTTGACATGATCAAATTTAAATATGAAATTAGACAGAATGAGAACAGGAAAATTTGCTACAACTAGAAATTTATTTCATTAACGGCTATGGTGGTGTTCCATATTTTCGCGGTACTGACGACAATTAATATCACAAATTAATCTTCCCTAATCGAAATATTGTTGAGATTTAAATGTCAGCCCTATTCCCCCAATTGTTCCCAAAATATAATCTGATTTTGTGCATAGGAAAGTTTTATATCATCTTGGGAAAACACCAGGGTAGGTGGTCGTATTTCAGAGAGGAAGACCATATTCTCGGGGTAAACTTAGAATATTATCTACGGTGGACCAACATAGTTAAAACACATCGAGAATATCAGAAACACTTTCCAGAAAATCGGTCAAAATCTTTATTCTCTCATACCATATGCAGGAAGTCATGCCATAGTTTGTCCGTAAGACGCGTTATCTGGGAAACCCCTAAAATTATTACATAATGTGTAATGATGTAGCGACTTTCTGAGCTTATTATAAATGGCGACCCTTATTTTTTCCATACACTATAATCACCCAACAATCAGATGGAGTCGATGATCATGGGACTCGACGATGTCGCTGACATAAACAACTTAGCAGACGATGTGTTTCAGTCAGCTAGAAGTTTTATATATTAGATTTTTGTGAGATAGTGATGAGTTTTGGAAGTAGGGTTCACGCACGTATATTATAATGTTGACAGTTTTTTGTACATTGTTGTTTGCTATTTTACTAACTAATAGGCGGGACCTTTTTAAAAAGTTGTTAGCGAGCATCTTCGACTTCCTGGTTACGGTGTCGTCATGGGAAACAGTGGGGAAGGGGCATTGGGTTTTATTTATAGCACAAAATCATATTGCCACGAGAATATGTAACCCGCAAGAATATGAGATGGGAGTATATGGCCAAGGTACCCGTTTCTAACAGGGTTCTATTTCTAACAATTGGCCCTTTTTGTATTCTCCCGCACTCGTTGTTCTGGTGACATCGTCAAAACATGTTTATTTCACGAGACACATCATTCTTACACACAATTTGACGATTTGATCAAACTGTAGAAGAAATAAGTAATTGGTTTATCTATCTTTTAATTGACGTGTGAAAAACATGTGTTTTCATTATTTCTTTTTTAGGGTCCATAAAAATGTTCATAACTGGTAAAGAAATGAAGCAAACTGGTCTAGTTTTCGCATCAGACGACATATGCCAGTTGCTGTCAAACAGGGTATGTTGATTTCACCAACATAGCAATAATTCTTTTCTACGCATGCGCCGAGGGGGAATGGGGGTTGCTTATATTGTTTTCAAGTCTAGATTGATTTTTTTCCATGCACATGTCCAATCTAAACACGGCCATAGTTTCTCTATGTGGTAAGAACTAAAATAATTTTAACTTTTTCTGTTATGCACAACAATCCTTATTTTCATTTTGAACACCAGATTTAGTATTTTACAAAGCAAGGATACAGAATTTTGATTTTGCAAATGGTGTTGCAGCTGTCTATGTATACAGGGTATTACGAAAAATGGAATTTGACCAGGTCTAGATTTACTACAATAACTTAAATTGTGCTTCGTTTTTAGCGGCATTTGTATCATTATTTTTGCTAACAAACTCTCCTGTTCTCTTATTATAGACAGTGATGTCATATCACCATCTTGTCCTTATAGAAATAATTGTGTTCGAAACTGGTACCTAAGTACACAAAACCCCTCTGAATATTTACGCACGGTAAATTCATTTGAAGGAATTAACTTTTAATGCAGGTATTATTTCACTGAACACTTGCACATTACTAAATAGAAGTCGAGAAATCGAGAAAAAACCCACAGACCCCCCTTGCGGGTTGGTCTGTTGTTTTATTAACCACTATTAAAACATACTTACCGTTCAATCACTACTTGCTAAATCAATTATCTGCATTTAGCTACCAGAATAAGATTTTTATGCTTGCATACACTCCTCCCCATGCCTATTCCTATAAATATGGACCCTCAACCAGGCTACTGGTTAGGTCCATCTCCAGTATATTAACTGATATATAGACTGGCACGGGTCTGTACTCACTCCATAGTGACGCCTGTCACTAAGCGCGCTTGCGCTTGCGCACTGGAGCCCAAATAGGAAACAGATTCTCTTTTCTGAATTTAAGTGGCAAATATTATAGGCAAATTCTCAAATCAATTCCATGTGGGGTGGCTGAGGCCGGGTCGTAGTGATTGAAGGGTTAGTATGTTTTTATAGTGGTTAATAAAACACCAGACCAACCCGCAAGGGGGTTTGTGGGGGGTTGTTATTACACCACAAAAACATCCATTACCGTTCAATCACTACTTGCTAACCCCCCCCCCACAGACCCCCCTTGCAGGTTTGTCTGTTGTTTTATTAACCACCATAAAAACATACTTACCGTTCAATCACTACTTGCTAAATCAATTATCTGCATTTAGCTACCAGAATAAGATTTTTATGCTTGCATACACTCCTCCCCATGCTTATTCCTATAAATATGGACCCTCAACCAGGCTACTGTTTAGGTCCATCTCCGACATATTAACTGATATAGACCGGCACCAGTCTGTAGTCACTCCATAGTGATGCCTGTCACTAATCGCGCTTGCGCATGCGCACTGGAGCCCAAATTGGACACATTCACTTTTCTGAATTTAAGTGCCAAATATTATAGGCAAATTCTCAAATCAATTCCACGTGGGGTGGCTGAGGCCGGGTTATAGTGATTGAAGGGTTAGTATGTTTTATAGTGGTTAATAAAACAACAGACCAACCCGCAAGGGGGTTTGTGGGGGGTTGTTATCACACCACAAAAACATCCATTACCGTTCAATCACTACTTGCTAAAAAAAACCACAGACCCCCCTTGCAGGTTGGTCTGTTGTTTTATTAACCACTATAAAAACATACTTACCGTTCAATCACTACTTGCTAAATCAATTATCTGCATTTAGCTACCAGAAGAAGATATGTATGCTTGCATACACTCCTCCCCATGCCTATTCCTATAAATATGGACCCTCAACCAGGCTACTGGTTAGGTCCATCTCCAGTATATTAACTGATATAGACTGGCACTAGACTGTACTCACCCCATAGTGATGCCTGTCACTAAGCACGCTTGCGCATCCACAGTGGACCCCAAATAGGAAACAGATTCACTTTTCTGAATTTAAGTGCCAAATATTATAGGCAAATTCTCAAATCACTCCATGCGGGGTGGCTGAGGCCGGGTCATAGTGATTGAACCGTAAGTATGTTTTTATAGTGGTTAATAAAACAACAGACCAACCTGCAAGGGGGGGGGGGGGTCTGTGGGGGTTGTTATTACACCACAAAAACATCGTTTACCGTTCAATCTCTACTTGCTAAACCCATAGATTTGGTCAGTGCCCCACTTAAAACATTAGGTGGGAGGCGATTTGAGAATCAACAAACAATAACATAACATAATATTGCATTTAAATCAATCACACCGTGACTATCAAATAAGGAAAACTTGAACTTAGAGATAAATAATAACCAAAGTAAACTCACCAATTCTTACAGACGCACAGCACAGTCTTGATGAAAATGGTGGGATGTGCTTAGTAAATGGTCTTCGGCTATTTTGGTTAAAATCGTTATATTACGAAAGAAGGAGGCTGCTGCACTCTGATCTTTCAGATAAAAGGTTGTAAAAGAGGATTATGATTTCCATCCTGCAACCTGCATGACTTCATCTAAATACGAACCAGCAAAAAGCGCAAAAGAGGATGCCACTCCTCTAACATCGTGAGCTTTAATATGGGAGAGATTAATTTGTTCCGGAGAAGCAATCTCGTAACAAAGCTTAATCGTCTCCCAAATCCATCAGGATATCGTAAACTTTGAGACCGGCTTAGCTAACTCTTCCGCATAAGAAAACCATAAAAGGGACAGATCAAATCTTTTGAAATCAGTTCGCTGTTTGAACAGTTCTTAATGCCCTAACAGGACACCAGAGTTTGTCGGAAGGCGAAAAAGACGATAATGATTTTAAAATGATCGGACTAGCAGGAAACCAGTTAGACTGAGTTTTAGATTTTAAAAATCCCTTCTTGGATAAAAAAAACCCTAAACCGTCTCCTGAAACTATAAATCTCTCCCTTTCAGCAGATAAAGCATGAATTTCTGAACGCCTTCTAGCAGAGGCTATCAATACTAATAGAGGAAAGAGGTTCAAAATGACGGCCTGCCAGCACTTGAAGAACCAAAGCCAAGTTCCATGAAAATAAAGGCTTAGCTATCGGAGTACGAATATTGCCTAGACCTCTAGTAAAAACTATTAACGGTCTTAGTGCCCTTGACATCGGCATACAGAAGGCAAGGAAGAGAAGATGCCAGAGAAAATCTATATGCCCTAACCGTATTAGCTGATAAATGTAAGGAATCAAGGAGATATGTTAAAAAGTCTAATACTTGGGGAATAGAAACAGAATCAGGCACGAGACCTTGCTTTGAACACCATTCTCCAAAAATTTTAAGTCAAAACTGTAAACTCTGCAGGGCGACTCTCTTCTGGAAGAATCGATAATAACTGGAGATCTTGAAGAAACTTTATTCTCGTAGACTTTAGTTTCGATATTCTCCAAACACACAGACTGAAGATTTCTGGGTTTGAATAAGGACCAAAGACCTCTTACTTGAGACAGAAGATCATGGGAGAATGGAAGAAGACGAGGGAAGTCTACCAGGAGATCTAGAAGGTCTACAAACTAAATTCTCTTTAGCCAAAAAGGCGCTATTAAAAGAATCTCGCAGATTTGTTCTTTGACCTTCTTCAACACTAATGGAATCAAAATCGTTGGAGGGAATGCATAGACGAACATTCCTGTTCAGGACTGAGACAGGGCATCCACCGCCAGTCCGTGACTGTCTGGAAAAGAAGCTATGTAATAGGAGATCTGAGCATTCAGAGATGTCGCAAACTGATCTACCAAAGGACGATCCATAAGACTGAAAATCGCTTTGACATCCAACCCATTTAAATACCACTCTGTGTGGGCGAATTTGCTGGGACGTGACAGTTGGTCCGCAAGAAAAAATCAGACAGCCTGGGACATGAGAAGACACTAGAAGAATCTGATTCTTGCGACACCATAAGAGAAGGTTCCACACTTATAGACGAAGGAGGAATGACCTTGTACCCCTTGCCTGTTGATATAAGAGACCACTGTCGAATTGTCTGACCGAATCAAGACTTTGAGACCTATCACAAGATCTGGCCATGAAAGGAGAGATTTCTTGACAGCACACAATTCTAGAATGTTGATATGAGCTGTCGACTCCTCCAGAGACCAAAGACCGGAAACCGACAGGGAGTCCCAGACTGCTCGCCATCCCTCCTGAGAAGCGTCTGTGAAGATAATCGCCTTCAAACTTTTTTTGAAGAATTTGCCTATAATATTTGGCACTTAAATTCAGAAAAGTGAATGTTTCCTATTTGGGGTCCACTGTGGATGCGCAAGCGCGCTTAGTGACAGGCATCACTATGGAGTGAGTACAGACTGGTGCCAGTCTATATCAGTTAATATACTGGAGATGGACCTAACCAGTAGCCTGGTTGAGGGTCCATATTTATAGGAATAGGCATGGGGAGGAGTGTATGCAAGCATAAAAATCTTATTCTGGTAGCTAAATGCAGATAATTGATTTAGCAAGTAGTGATTGAACGGTAAGTATGTTTTTATAGTGGTTAATAAAACAACAGACCAACCCGCAAGGGGGGTCTGTGGGGGGGGGGGAGGTTTAGTAAGTAGTGATTGAATGGTAATGGATGTTTTTGTAGTGTAATAACAACCCCCCCCCCCCCCCCACAAATCCCCTTGCAGGTTGGTCTGGTTTTTTTATTAACCACTATAAAAACATACTAACCCTTCAATCACTATGACCCGGCCTCAGCCACCCCGTGTGGAATTGATTTGAGAATTTGGCTATAATATTTGGCACTTAAATTCAGAAAAGTGAATCTGTTTCCCATTTGGGCTCCATTGCGCATGTGCAAGTGCGATTAGTGACATGCGTCACTATGGAGTGAGTACAGACCCGTGCCAGTCTATATCAGTTAATATACTGGAGATGGACCTAACCAGTAGCCTGGTTGAGGGTCCATATTTATAGGAATAGGCATGGGGAGGTGTGTTTGCAAGCATAAAAATCTTATTCTGGTAGCTAAATGCAGATAATTGATTTAGCAAGTAGTGATTGAACGGTAAGTATGTTTTTATAGTGGTTAATAAAACAACATACCAACCCGCAAAGGGGTCTGTGGGTTTTTTCTCGATAGCTCGACTTCTGTTTAGTAATATGCAAGTGTTCAGTGAAATAATATCTGCATTAAAAGTTAATTCCTTCAAATGAATTTACCGTGTGTAAATATTCAGAGGGGTTTTGTGTACTTAGGTACCAGTTTCGAACAAAATTATTTCTATAAGGACAAGATGGTGATATGACATCACTGTCTATAATAAGAGAACAGGAGAGTTTGTTAGCAAAAATAATGATGCAAATGCGCTAAAAACGAAGCGCAATTTAAGGTATTGTAGTAAATCTAGACCTGGTCAAATTACATTTTTCGTAATACCCTGTATACATGGACAGCTGCAACACCATTTACAAAATCAAAATCTGTATCCTTGCTTTGTAAAATACTAAATCTGGTGTTTGAAATGAAAATAAGGATTGTTGTGCATAACACAAAAAGTTAAAATTACTTTAGTTCTCACCACATAGAGAAACTATAGCCGTGTTTGGATTGGACGTGTGCGTGGAAAAAAATCAATCTAGATTTGAAAACAATATAAGCACCCCCATTCCCCTTCGGCGCATGCGTAGAAAAGAATTATTGCTATGTTGGTGAAATCAACATACCCTGTTTGACAGCAACTGGCATATGTCGTCTGATGCGAAAACTAGACCAGTTTGCTTCATTTCTTTACCAGTTATGAACATTTTTATGGACCCTAAAAAAGTAATAATGAAAACACATGTTTTTCACACGTCAATTAAAAGATAGATAAACCAATTACTTTTTTCTGCTACAGTTTGATCAAATCGTCAAATTGTGTGTAAGAATGATGTGTCTCATGAAATAACCATGTTTTGACGATGTCACCAGAACAACGAGTGCGGGAGAATACAAAAAGGGGCAATTGTTAGAAATAGAACCCTGTTAGAAACGGGTACCTTGGCCATATACTCCCATCTCATATTCTTGCGGGTTACATATTCTCGCGGCAATATGATTTTGTGCTATAAATAAAACCCAATGCCCCTTCCCCGCTGTTTCCCATGACGACACCGTAACCAGGAAGTCGAAGATGCTCGCTAACAACTTTTTAAAAGGGTCCCGCCTATTAGTCAGTAAAATAGCAAGCAACAATGTACAAAAAACTGTCAACATTATAATATACGTGTGTGAACCCTACTTCCAAAACTCATCACTATCTCACAAAAATCTAATATATAAAACTTCCAGCTGACTGAAACACATCGTCTGCTAAGTTGTTTATGTCAGCGACATCGTCGAGTCCCATGATCATTGACTCCATCTGATTGTTGGATGATTATAGTGTATGGAAAAAATAAGGGTCGCCATTTATAATAAGCTCAGAAAGTCACTACATCATTACACATTTGTAATAATTTTAGGGGTTTCCCAGATAACGCGTCTTACAGACAAACTATGGCATGCCCTCCTGCATATGGTATGAGAGAATAAAGATTTTGACCGATTTTTAAATAACTAATAGTATTTTGTAAAAGACAGTTATTCTGGAAAGTGTTTCTGATATTCTCGTTGTGTTTTAACTACGTTGGTCCACCGTAGATAATATTCTAAGTTTACCGCGAGAATATGGTCTTCCTCTCTGAAATACGACCACCTACCCTGGTGTTTTCCCAAGATGATATAAAAACTTTCCTATGCACAAAATCAGATTCTATTTTGGGAACAATTGGGGGAATAGAGCTGACGTTTAAATCTCAACAATATTTCGATTAGGGAAGATTAATTTGTGATATTAATTGTCGTAAGTACCGCGAAAATATGGAATACCACCATAGCCGTTAATGAAATAAATTTCTAGTTGTAGCAAATTTTTCTGTTCTCATTCTGTCTAATTTCATATTTAAATTTGATCATGTCAAACTCTCAGTGTGTTTTAAACAGCGTTTCTTTCGTGTACGAAAACGCATAGCTCTCAACTCTTGAAAACTACATTTTGAACACCCACCACAAGAATGGGGTAACAACCAAAGTAACACCACACTAACAAACACGCCACCACCGGCACCACCCACACTCTTCCAAGAAACACTTAACAGGAAGTTTAAAACCAAAAGCAAATGGACACCACCACCTGGTAATGACCATGTCCTGGACACCTTTATCAAAATGGGCAAACATGACCATAACAAACAAAATCAATGCCAAAACTACAATGGGAACATCAGCATTCACCAGAGAAAACTTAAACAAAAACTCGCTAGCGACCCAAAAATTGTCGTTAAAAAAGCAGATAAAGGACAAGCGACAGTCATCATGAATGCCAGACTATAACACCGAAGCACTGAAACAATTAAGTGATACAAAATACTATCAGCATGTCACTGTAAACTTAACAAGTATACATGCAGAAAAAGTAGAAACATGTATCACCGATCTAATCCTTAGTGGTTAAATCACCACAGACATAGCCAATTGGCTTAGAAAAACAATCAACGCGCTGCCAGATTCTACCTATTACCAAAAATACACAAACAAACCACGCCCACCCCGGACAGACCGATCATCAGTGGCAATGGCTGTCTGACTGAACACATTCGCAGTTTTATTGATGAACACTTAAAAATACACCTTCAGGACATCCCATCATACGTGAGAGACATAACAGATTTCATTAACAAACTAGAAACATTCGGAAACGTACCAGAACATGCATTTCTAGTCACAATGGATGTCACCTCACTATGCCCGAATATACCACATTCTGAAGGCCTAAAAGCCACTGCCCAACACATACGCAGGGAGCTTAGAACCGAGAGCTCTTCTCAATCTACTTTCAATAGTCCTTAAATGCAATAACTTTGAATTTAATGGCGAACACTACCTCCAAATCGGGAGGTGGGGAGGGGGGGGGGGGGAGGGGAGACAGCCATGGGGACAAAGGTTGCACCAACATATGCTATTATTTACATGTCACAGTTAGAAATGAAACTCTTTGCAACAGCACCACACAAACCTGCTCTCTACCTCAGATACATCGATGACATTTTCATGATGTGGACCACAGGGAAACAAAAATTAGATGAATTTATCCCCCATATGAATAACTCACATGCACGCATCAAATTCACTGCTGAACACTCAACCGAGAAAATTAACTTTTTGGACACATATATATATATCAATCAAAACCACACACTGGGTTTTGAATTTTACTCCAAACCAACAGATACACACGGCTACCTACGATGAGAAAGAAAGGTGGTAGGTTGTGTGGCAGAGCAGTGCGAGACGTGGGCAACTGCTTACTGACTGCTGGTTTCATTACAACCGCAGCAGTGCCTCTCGGTTTTGAGATCTTAAATCTCGGGCCAGAAACTGGCGCATCCGCATCTAAACTTTTGAAAGATCTCAGGAGGATACCACCTGAGGGCAAATAAACAAATAAAGAAGAGACCCTCACCGTTAACAACTTCAGAAGAGCCTTCCTGCAGATGGGCTTTGCGGCCCCGATGTAACAAACTTGTAGTATGTAGAACGAGTGGTGATTCTTGGTAGACGACTCGTCAGATCTGCCGGATCACGCTGAAAAGTGGTAATCAAATTCCACGCAGTGTGTCATGTGTGATATTTAACAAGATGTGCGGTGCAGCATGTAGTGTGTACACAGAAGATGGACATGCATCAATTAACTTTCAACCATAGTCCTTCATTACTACATTGCATCTTTCAACTTCCACTACAGTACGGAACTTTTGACACTGTTAAATTAAGATATGTAAGTTAGTATGACTATCTAGTAGACATCCGCATCCGCAATCACCGTCTTTGAGAGTGAGCTGCATCAACAGTTCGCCTGCCGATAATTCCCAGCAACTTCGGAATCATGCCATCTCACGTTCCTCATCTGTGACACATCATCTACAGTGATCTATAAACTTTTTCAGTACCGATGACTAATAGGTACTCATCCAACTGTGTTTTTGTATTATTGTATTTATGTTAATTTGTAGGTGCTGATGACTAATAGGTACGGGCCAGTCGTCTGAGACTGAATTTTATAGTTTGTATTTGTAATGTATATATTATTTTTATGTTGTGCTTATCACTAACGAGCACGTTCTCATTGAGCGAACCTGCTATGTTGTCAACTAAACCTGGCTATTTTAGCTCTATAGGATAGGTTTAAAATTAGTTAGGGATGATCGCTCTTTAGGAGTCATTTATGTACGCCTCTTTTCCAGATGTAGCGGAATTGTAACACCGCACACTGGCTAGTTGGTATAAATTGGCCATGTACCTATTAACATGTGAGTGATTCTCTCTTCCTACGATCCTCCAGCCACAAGGCTGTATAATTGTCTAGACCTCCCTTCGACACGTTGGTGCAATCCGACTATGGGAACTATTGGGGTTTCCGAGCAGTGAAGGCCAAAGCGTTGATTCTGCAAACACCCCCTCTGTATCTTCGGATACTAGTTAGCATAGATATCCATGCCAAAGTAGGAAGCACTGCGAAAACATTATATTATTTTAACCGGCCAGCAGTGCAACTCTGGGCATTTTAACATAACCCTAATGACAGGTAGTAGTAGTAGTAGTAGTAGTAGTAGTAGTAGTAGTAGTAGTAGTAGTAGTAGTAGTAGTAGTAGTAGTAGTAGTAGTAGTAGTAGTAGTAGTAGCAGCAGCAGAGGTAATACAGTTGTCATTGCGGATAATATTGTAATTTTATACAGTCATGTGGTATGATATTTATTACTGTGCTGTCTGGATGCGTCACAGTTTACAGCAGCCATGGTGTTGGCTGTGATCATTTTCACCATTATCACCCTGTTCTCATAAGTTGAGTAAAGAATTTGGAAGGAAGCAAGTGTGTATTCCGAGGATTAATGCTGGCTCAATTTATTGCTCCCATAGAACTATTTTAGGACATAGCAACTTGCGCAGCAAGATTAATAGAACAAACACCTGCTACGGTACTTTAAGGGGAAGACCACGTATTATTTCTTAGGATATTTCTGAGGACTCAGGCTGCTGTTCAGCCTCTATGTCCGCATCTTCTTCCATTAAAAATGTTCCACATTCCTGACTTCCCGGCATCCGATATTCGGACTTGAAATCAAATTTAGTTGTTGCTCCCCAAATTTATCCAAGGCCACTTCAAAGGCAAAGACAGATTTACAGTTTATTATGGCGCCAGGCAAGCTATTCCAAATATCTACCTCTCTATTTGTGAACATATATTTCCTAATGTCCGTTCTACTATGGTGCTTGCCCAGTCCCAAGCCATGGCGTCTTGTACCTCTACTCTCTGCCAATATCAGCAGCCCCTCAGAAGCTTCAGGATCATATATCTCATGGGTGAGTTTATAGACCTCAATCATGTCTCCTCTCATCCTTCTGTACCGCATTGTGGGCATTTTCAGTCTCTTCAACCTATCTATATAGCTCATGTTGCTTAATGCTGGAACGTGTTTGGATGCTCGCCGTAGTACATTTTCTTTTAGGACTACATCCTTTTTCAGCTGAGAGCTCCACTCACATACTGCATACTCTAGGTGAAGTCTCACCAAGGCCTGGAACAGCTGCTTAAACATTTCCTCACCTAGGTAAGTGAATGTTCTTCTAATTAGCGCCATAATGCTGTTCGCCTTGTTAACTTGGGCTCAAATGTGGTTTGAGCAGTTTAAGGGCAGGTCTACCGTGACACCAATGTCCTTTTCCTGTTGTGTATTCTTAAGATTTACTAGTGTCCCATCTTGCTTGTAGAGGTGGTAGCTCGTCTCATCTGGGTGTTTTCCTCCCTTGCTCTCTACCATCAGTATTTTGTATTTGTTTGGGTGGATGTGCATCTGATTTGCTTGTAGATTTTTGTCTCATGTGCGAAGAGATAACATCCAAATCTTAAAGAGTCAGGAAGATCATTAATGCATATCACAAACAGGATAGGCCCTAACACACTGCCTTGTGGGATTCCACTTGTTACTGGGTGGTTTTCTGAAACATGTCCGTTTACCACGACGCATTGCTTTCTGTTTGAAAGAAAGTCCTGGACCCATAGTATTATACATTCGCTTAGACCATATTTTCTCAGCTTGCTGATGAGTCGCTTATGTGGGACGGTATCGAACGCCTTCATAAAGTCCATATATATGGCATCTATTTGTCCCCCTTTGTCCACCACTTGTGTCCATTCATCCAGTACCTTTAGTAGTTACAGTGTTGTTGATCTTCCTTCCATAAAACCAAATTGTCTTTTGCTGAAGAATTTGTTTCTCTTCATATGTTCTATTATTTCTGACCACACTAGCTTTTCCATTGGTTTACACAATACACTTGTCAGGCTTACTGGTCTGTAATTTCCAGTGTCAGATTTGGCCCACTTTTTGTAAATTGCTGTGAGGTTGACTGTCTATCACTTGTCCGGTACTATCCCCTTAACCATAGATGTGCTAAATATAATAGTCAAGGGCATGCACAATCTCTCTTTTAGCTCTGCTAATGCTTTGGGATGTACTCCATCTGGACCAGGTGATTTGGTTTTGTCTATCCCCTTTAGTATTTTTAGCACCTCATCCTGGGTGAATGTTTTGTCTTGGAATTCAAATTCTGGTTTTAGTTTCTGGGACTCTGGCACTGGACCATCTGGTTCGCACGTAAAAACACTAGTAAAAAGTCTTCCAGTACATTAGCATTATCTATGTCTTCACTAGCAATTTGAGTTATCCCATCTTTCTGAACCTTTAGTTCTGAGATGCCAATTTTTTCTTTCCTCTTTGAGTTTGCTAATTTATATTTGGATAATTAAATTCCCCTACAATCATGATATGTTTGAACTTCTTATTTGTATATTTCTGAGCATTTTCTTCAAGTCCTCCAAATTTTCCACAGTACTGCTGGGGCTCTTATATATATACATCCCACCAGTAAATTATCTTTCCCTGGTAGTCAAATCTTGACCCAGATAGCTTCTTGGAAGTTTCCATCAACTCTGTATTCGACCCCATGTAGGGATTCATTCATATTTAATGCAACTCCTCTGCCCTTTGATGTTTCCCAATCATTGATAAACAAGTCATATCCACCTATTTGCAATTCTGGTTTGGTTGGCAGGTATCTGCAATTCTGTTATTCCAATTATATATGTTGCCCCCATCCCCTTGTATCCTAGCCTTAAGCTCTTCTATTTTATTTAGTAGGCAATCTGCATTTGAATATGCACACTTCAGTATATTTAATCTTCTGGTATCCTGGTTACACATATTTATAACGTTTGTATGTAGACTATTTACATTTGTATTTACACTGGTCTCTTTCCGATCTAGTTTTCTTTTGCTCCTCTCCGAACTCTCACCAATTCTCTTTCCCAGGGTGGTTCTCAGACTGTATTTGAATCCCCTGATATGTTCAGCATTCAACTTTTTCATTTTTTTCAGCTTTTCCTTATTGACTGCTCTCTCATTTTGCCTCATATCATGGGTGATGCTCATTCTCTTCAGCTTCTCATCTACATGTGCCAGATTTCTGATATGTTTCATAAAGTGCCCCTTTGCCTATTCATCTTCAAATTCTACTTTCAATGGTCTTGGCTTTGTAGGCTTAGAGCCGCTTTTGTCTCTCTTGCCTAGTCGCTCTAAATTGGTTACGGTTTCCTCTGCTGATTTTAGAGCTTTGCACAGTTCACCTACTGTTTGTCTCCTGCTTTTCGCACTTCAGGATTTTCTGCCTCAGATTCTTCACAGTTATGTATTATGATGTTACATTTCCTAGCTTCACTCTGCCGCAGCTCTGCTACCTCTTTTTTCACTTCCACACAGTGAACTCCTTCTATATTTCCCTGCTTCGTAATCTTGGACTCCTCAATCAGAGCTCTCGCCCTGTTCTCACCTGTCTTGCTTTGCATCTCCACCACTAGCTTGTCTACTCTTTGCTCAATTTTACTCAGGAAGGCCTGACATCTCTCCTCTATTTCTTTCTCCATCTTCAGATATCTGATAGCTTTTTCCTCACATGGAGGGCAGTACCAGTGGAAATCAGACCTATTTGTCAACAATTTGCACTCTGCTAGAAACTGGTGTAGGCACTTTCTGCAAAAATGCTTATCACAATATTCGCATTCTAATATCTCTGACTTTTCGTCAATAAAGTTGACTTTACACATCTCACATGACCAGCCTGGCTGCACCTCACTCTCAGATGCTGTGCGTTTTGCCTCCTTTTGCAGACATTTTAAGCTTGCTGCTGTTTATGCGACGAGCTTTGTTTCAGCTATACCCTATATAGTATGCAGTTCAAATTTTCTGTCGTGAGCTGCTATGTGCCACCTATGACAGTAATTTAGATTCTATCCTTAAACTTATATTCTTAGCTATCCGCCGTGAGCTGCGATGTGCCGCCTACGACAGGGTATGGGCAATGTACTTATTTCACTTGTTATCATGAGCTGCTGTGTGCCGCCTACGATAGGTAACAATTTATATTAACAATATTTACCACAAATTATTATACAGATAAAACTTACTTACCACACCTCGGCTTAGTGTCGCATTCGTTTGAAATTCCAGGTTTCTTCCTCAGCCTCACTTTGGCTGGTTTCAACTTCTCTCTTTATTCCTCATTACATAAGAGCATGTGTTCACAATCTTATCGAAAATCAGTGCATTTAGCTCATCATCCAGTTGTACTCCGTCCTGCAGGTGGGAATAGTCACACCTTTTTGAATACTTGTTGTATCACTTTCTCTTTCTTCCGTAATGCTTAATGGTATTCCTTTGTAGTTCTTTATGAAGATTTATTGCAAAGACCCCCCCCCCCTTGTTCTGGCTGATGATATGGTGTGCTGATTTATTTCTGCGAGGTCTCTCTCTAATTTCTGTTGCTGGTCCGCCATCTCTTCAGCTGAGAACAAGCTCCGTCTCAGTTTTCTCTTCTTTTTGTTGTAGTTGGTTGCTTGCTGCAGCGATGTTGAGATGATGGTTGTTATAATCAGTTCATATCCCCGATCGCTGGTATATCTGCAGATTTCATCAATTGTCTTCTTAACTTTCTCTACCATCTTCGGATATGGCTGGTAGTAAATCTTCTCTCCTCCACTAAGATAGCGCTTTGATGAAAAGCTACATACTGTGCCAATGAATACAAATGATATATTGTGATATGGGTAGAGGTATCTGATTTCTCTAGTTGTTATTACCCCACAAAACATCCATTACCGTTCAATCACTACTTGCTAAATCAATTATCTGCATTTAGCTATCAGAATAAGATTTTTATGCTTGCATACACACCTCCACATGCCTATTCCTAGTAATATGGACCCTCAAACAGGCTACTGGTTAAGTCCTTCTCCAGCATACTAACAGATATAGACGGGCACCAGTCTATACTAACCCCATAGTGACACGTGTCACTAAGCGAGCTTGCGCTTGCGCACTGGATCCCAAATAGGAAACAGATTCACTTTTCAATTATTCTGCTTGCAGAACAACTGCTAAAATTTTCTACAAGTTTTTGTGCTGTGCGCTCTGTCAGTTTACACTTATTGTACTTTCATATATCTAAGGATTATGCCCAATATGAAGTCAATCCTCCCTAAGTTACGTTTAGGAAGTATATTCATGGTTATATTGTATTTTATAACTATGTATATATTGTTACCAGTTTTCGTGAAAGATCGTTCTCGTTTCGTGGTAACTTAGTTACAATGCCTATGTCATCATCGTCATATTAATACTCTAGCATTCAACAAGAGCCCTTATCAATGTACTTCTAGTGCATTATAAGGATTATCATTTATCCCTATGTAAGTTTGTTTTTTGGTCGGTAGGGATTTTGATTTCTAATTTGAACTTTCCCGCCTTGCTTCTAATCACCTTTTTACGATTTTCTAAGCGGTATGCTTCATTGTTACACTTTTTTCGTTTTTAGGAGTCTGGTAAATCGTCAAATAAGCCGAAGTAAGACGAAATGCACGTCTGCTAAATGTGATCGCCTTCACTCAGCTGATTTTGGGAGACATGTCAGTGTGAAATTTACTTCTAGCACCCCCACAACGATGTGTGGGAATTGTAAAGGGTGGCTGGTCTCGGTTTCAAAGGCATTTTTCAAGGAATTACCATCTAAACAACCGCTGTCCTCTGGTCGTCCTTCCCCTACCTCCGTTGCTAGTAAGGCGAAAGCTGTGTCTTTTGTGAAAACTAATGTACCTCTTCGTAGCAACGGAGGGCGGAGCCTCTTCGGCGAATTCAGATGCCATATTAGCGTTATTTGCGAGATTTTAGTCCTTTGCGTCTGTATTGACCAAATCACAGACGAAAGGATATCTTCTGCTATTAAGGCAGCAAAGAAACAGGATGTTTCTTCTGGTTCTGACGATAGCCCGAGGGCTAGCGGGCGTTCCCGCAAATGGGGGAAGCCAACCCCTCTAACCTCTATGCAGGTTACCAAGTCTCCTAAGCAGAAGTCTAGAGCGACTAAGCTCTCGAAGGTGGGCTAGCGTAGTTCACCAGGTCAAACCCACATTAGACTTGAGGGTGATGGGCATAACCCTCAAGCAGTGATGGCAGAGGCGGAAGCTGACGTCTATAAGTCTGGTGCTTATGCAAATGCCAATTTTTCAGTCATACCGGTGGTTAAGGTTCTTCGTAGATCACCAATAGCGGAGAGATCGATTTCTAGTCTTGCTAGTTCTTCCGGTTCCGTTGTGGTGGACTCGGGTCCTCTGGACTCGGGTTTACTTCCATTTTCCGGTGCTTCTTCCGTTCCGTCCGTTTCCGTTTTAACTTCCGGTTAAGCAAGACATCCAGGTTTTTCAGGATCCGGTTCTTTCTTCTGTGGCGTCCGTTTCTGGTAGGATTTCCGGTTTGGTAGGAGATCCAGGTCTTCAAGATCTGGTTACCACTTCCGTTCCGACCGTTTCCGGTATGACTTCCGTTTTTGTTGGACATCCGGGTCTTCAAGATCCTGTTCCTAGTTCCTGTTCCATTTTCAGCAGCGCTTCCGGTCATACCGGATCTGAGGACTCCTATTATTTTTCGATTTCCGGTAGAAGCGCTTTCGGTTCCAGTTTGGATTCTTGTCTGTACACTTCTGCTTCTGGTTCTAGGGGTGTACTTCCGGGTCGTGTAGATCCGGATAGACTTCCGTCTTCCGCTTCCGGTTGGGAGGCAACTTCCGGGATAGCGAGAGATCATAATCGCTTAGTGTCGTCTAAGTTTTTACCTGAGCATCATCTTACGCTGCCGTTTTCAGTTTCATCGTTAGATTCTGAGAAATTTTCCGAGGATAAGCATAAGGTTTGTGATGATAGGAGTTTTGTAGATTCTGGTTCGGAAATATCTCAGTGGGTGTTTTCTCAAGATTCTGTAGCTTCCAATTATGATTCTTTTCTTCCTTCTCAGGTAGTTGATGTTGATTTATCTTCGCAGTCTTCTCCTCCTTCCTTTCATGACACTGTTTTGAATTCTTCTTCTTCAAGACCTTCTTCTTTCTCCTCCTCTTCTCACCCTCCAGGTTTTAATACTATTTCTTCTTCTCTTTCTGCTAAGGATTTCTCATCCAGTCATGTGTCTAACTCATCTGCTCTCTTCTCTTTCAATCTTCTCTTCCTCCTCGCCCGGGGTTCTCCCGTCTTCCCTCTTATCTTTCCTCTCAGGTTCATTTAGATCATTCTTCTGCTTCATCTTCTCATTCAATCTATTCTATTCCTCCTTCCTCCTCTTCTTCTCCTTCTTTTGATCGTATTGATCCGATTGTTTCAGTTGTTCTTTCCCCTGAGCTTGAATTTCAAATTGTTGATTCAGGCTTAGATTTTTCCTTGTTCTCTGTGGTTAGGGATTCTACTTTAGATCGTTCGTTTGTTTCTGCTCGTTTTTCTATTCTTTTGAGGTTTTCTGCCAGTTCTCTGGTTCTTCCTTTTTTGTCCGCTAGTCAGGATCAGGGTAGGGATTCTTTTTCATCTTCTCAAGTTTCTTCCTTTCCTGAGTCTGCTAGAAGGCCCTCTTCTCCTGTTTCCTCTAGGGAAGGTGGATCTTTAGTTTCAGGTGACTCTTCTCTTCTCTTCTCTTCTTCTTCTCCTCCGCTTCTTCCTTCTCTTCCGTCAGCTCCCAAGTCGGTCAGGGCCAGGGATCTGAAGAGGTTTTGTCTGGTTAGAGCCTCTTCGGAAGACTGGTCCATGGCTCACAGGTGGATCGCCTCTACTCTTTCTCTTCCTCTTAAGGAGGAATTTGCTATGGATCCTCCTTCTTTCGGATCCGCTCTATCTACTTTCTTCCTCTCCTTCTTCTTCTCCTCAGGTGCTGCCTATTGATAACTTACTTGTTGACATGCTCGATTTCTTTGTTAATGATTCTGTCAATAAGGACTTTTCTCTTGTTTCTAAATATGATTCTCCAATTCAAATTCCTAAGGAGGATTATTTGAAAGTTGCCTCCACTCAGTCTCTTTCTGGTTCTGCTTGGGATGTTCTTTCTTCTCAGTTAAGAGATTCTTCCAAGCTTGGGTTTTCCGATGATCTTTCTAGATGGGAGTCTGTTTGCAGATCTCAACTTAAGTCATCTAATTTCCTTGCTCTTTTATCTGAGGCTGTTCTTAAGGCTGAAGAACATGGTGATCAAGTTCCTTTGTCAGCTTTTCGTTCTTTGGCAGATTTGTCTCGTGGATCCCTTAATTCAGTCTCTAAGTCCTTGGGTTTCATTACATCTAAGCGTAGATCTAGGAAGCTCTCTGAGGTTAAGATTTCTGGTTCTTTGAAGAATAGTCTTGTTGTAGCACCTCCTTTTGGTCAAGATATTGCTGGTCAGTCAGCTCCTAGTCTAATTCGTGCAGAATCTGAGCACCTGAAGGCCTCTAGGGAGCTTCAGGCTTAGAATTCTTTCGTTAATCCTTCCTTGAAAAGAGATGTTTCTTCTGTGGAGAGTCCGAATTCTTCTCCTAGAAGAAAGAGGCTCAAACCTGACCAGTTTGGGGCTTATCCCTCTAGGATTATTCATAATTCCAATCTTTCTTCGTCCTATCATCAGGATCGATCCACGGAGGAAGATCGTTTCGATTCTATTTCCTCACATCATTCTAGGTCTCAAGAGAGGCAGTCTCTTTCTTCTTGTGTGCGAGGGGGTCAGACGCCTTCTCACCGTGCTGGTTCCAGGTCCAGAGGTCGTTCTTCCTTCAGAGGGTTTCAAGGAAAGAGAGTTTGAAGGTTCTTCTTCATCCCTCCCCCTCTTCCTCTTCCTTCGGATCAGTCGGTCCAGTGCCTGTTACCCAATGTGCCAGTAGGAGGGCGCCTTTCTCTGTTTTTGGATAATTGGCAAGCCCTCATTCAGGACTCCTGACTAGTGTCTCAGATACGTTGGGGTTATGCACCTTCATGGATCCGTCATCCTCCTCTTCTCTCTTTTCTCCCAGTTTGGACTCCGGTTCCCTTCAATCCGGAGAAACTGGTGGCCTTGGAAGAGGAGTTGGAATCCATGATTGTAAAGAGGGAAACAGAAGAAGTTCCCCACTGGAGAGTAGACCTGGGCTACTACTCGATCATCTTTTTAGTTTCCAAGAAAACAGGAGGCTAGCATCCCATCATAAATTTGAAAAAGCAAAATCTTATGATTCTCACCCCCCCCCCCCCCCCCCAAGTTCAAGATAGAGACAATCTCCCAGATCATATCCAGTTTAGATCAGGGAATGTGGACATCTTCCATCGATCTAAAGGATGCCTACTTTCATGTTCTTATTCACCCTGCCTTTAGAAAGTTCCTGAGGTTTGCTTACAAGGATCAAGTTTGGCAGTTCTGTGCCATGCCCTTCGGCCTGACCACGGCTCCTTTCCTTTTTACCCATCTAGTTTCAGCCATGGCAGGAATTTTACAACAGGGTTCTATCCATCTTCACGTTTATATAGATGACTGGTTGGTAAAAGCAAGGTCATCCTCAATTCTCTCAGGAATTCTTCCAGAAGAACATGGAGTTGGCATACAACCTAGGGTGGATTTTAAATCTAAAGAAATCAAGCCTAGTTCCATCTCAAATCTTTGCGCATCTAGGCGTTTCTTTCGACCTGGCCCAGGGTCTAGTCTTCCCCTCAGATCCAAGGATAGAGGCTTTATCAGTGGCAATGGAAATCCTGTCTTCTTCTCCCATGATAAGAGCAAGATTCTTTTTAAGAGTGATAGGCTTGATGGTCAGCGTAGAGAATGTGATTCCTTGGGCGGCGCTGATGAGAAGACCCTTCCAAATGTATTTAATGTCCCTTTGGAAGCAGTCAGTTCACTCTATTTACCATCAGATTCCCATCAGAGAATACTTGATCCCTCATCTAGATTTTTGGAGGGATCGTTCTCTGCTTCTGATGGGTGTTCCACTGGTGAAGTCCTCCCCTCAGGCGATTATCTTCACAGACGCTTCCCAGGAGGGATCGGGAGCAGTCTGGGACTCCCACTCAGTTTCCGGCCTTTGGTCCCTGGAGGAGTCGACAGCCCATATCAACATTCTGGAGTTGTGGGCTGTCAAGAAGGCTCTCCTTTCATGGCCAGATCTTGTGATAGGTCTCAAAGTCTCGATTCGGTCAGACAATTCGACAGTGGTCTCTTATATCAACAGGCAGGGAGGTACAAGGTCGTCTCTCCTTTGTATAGAAATGTGGAATCTTCTCTTGTGGTGCCACAAGAAGCAGATTTTTCTAGTGTCCTCCCATGTCCTAGGAAGTCTGAATTTTCTGGCGGACCAACTGTCACGTCCCAGCAAGTTCGCCCACACAGAGTGTCAGTTAAAGAGGTCGGTTGTCAGAGCGATTTTCAGTCTAGTCGCAACCTTTCTGAATGCTCAGATCTCCTCTTACATGTCTCCTTTTCCAGACAGTCAAGCCCTGGCGGTGGATGTTCTGTCTCAGTCCTGGACAGGAATGTTCGCCTATGCCTTCCCTCCAACAATTTTGATTCTGTTAGTCTTGAAGAAGGTCAAGGATCAAGTTTGCGAGATTCTTCTGATAGCTCCCTTTTGGCCCAAGAGGATTTGGTTTGTAGACCTTCTAGATCTTCTGATAGACTTCCCTCATCTTCTTCCAGTATCCCAGGATCTTCTATCTCAAGTAAGAGGTCTTTGTGTTCATCCAACCCCAGAAATTTTCAATCTGTGCGTTTGGAGAATCACGAGTCTGAGGTCCTCGAGAATAAGTTTTCTTCAAGATCTCAGGAAATTATTGATTCTGCCAGAAGGGAGTCGACCCGTCGAGTTTACAAGGGTCAACTTAAAATTTTCGGTGAATGGTGTTCAGACCAAGGTTTCATGCCCGATTCAGATACCCCAAGTATTAGATTTTTTTATCTTATCTGTTTGATTCTTTACATTTGTCAACTAATACGGTCAGTGGGTATAGATTTTCTCTGGCGTCTTCCCTTCCTTGTCTTCTGAATGCTGATGTCAAGGATACTAAGACTCTTAATAGTTTTATTAGAGGTCTAGGTAATATTCGACCTCCAATTGCTAAGCCTTTACCTTCCTGGAATTTGGCTTTGGTTCTTCAAGTTTTGGCAGGTCGCCATTTTGAACCTATTTCTTCTATCAGTATTAAGCTTTTAACACTCAAAGCTGTGTTTCTTGTTGCTGCTGCCTCTGCTAGAAGGCGCTCAGAGATTCATGCTCTTTCTGCTGAAAAGGGTAGATTTATAGTTTCAGGAGACGGTTTGGTTTTAAATCCCAGAAGGGACTTTTTATCTAAAACTCAGTGTAACCGTTTTCCTGCTAGTCCGATCATTTTTAAATTTTTATCGCCTTTTTCGCCATCCGATAAATTTTGGTGTCCTATTAGGGCATTAAGAACTTACAAACAGCAAACCGATTTTAAAAGAGTCGATCCATCCCATTTATGGGTTTCCTACACGGAAGAGTTATCTAAGCTGGTCTCAAAATCTACGATTGCCAGATGGATTTGTGAGACAATTAGGCTTTGTTATGAGATAGCCTCACCGGAGAAAATTAATCTCTCCCATATTAAATCCCATGACGTTAGAGGTATGGCTACTTTTTTCGCTCTTTTTGCCAGTTCGTCTTTAGATGAGGTCATGCAGGTGGCATGATGGAAATCTGAATCCACTTTTACATCCTTTTATCTCAAAGACCAGAGTGCAGCAGCCTCCTTCTTTCATAACATTACTATTTTAACTAAAAAAGCCGAAGACCATTTACCAAGCACTTCCCACCATTTTCGTTAGGACTGTTCGTCTGTGAGAAATGGTGAGAGTCTTCTTTTGGTTTTTATTTATTTCTTTAAGTTAAAGTTTTCCTTATTTGTTAATCACGGTGTGATTGAATTAAATGCACTATTATGTTATGTTATTAACATTTGGATAAGATTGGTTTGATTTTTATCCTTGTTTGTTGATTCTCAAATCTCCTCCCACCTAAGGTGTAAATGGGGCACTGACCAAATCTATGGGTTTAGCAAGTAGTGATTGAACGGTAATGGATGTTTTTGTGGTGTAATAACAACCCACCCACCCCCCACAGACACCCCCCCCCCCTTGCGGGTTGGTCTGTTGTTTTATTAACCACTATAAAAACATACTTACCATTCAATCACTACGACCCAGCCTCAGCCACCCTGCATGGTAAGATTTGAGAATTGGCCTTTAATATTTAGCACTTAAATTTAGAAGAGTGAATCTGTTTCCTATTTGGGCTTGCACGAGCGCGCTTAGTGACAGGCGTCACTATGGGGTGAGTATAGACTGGTGCCCATCTATATCTGTTAGTATGCTGGAGAAGGACTTAACCAGTAGCCTGTTTGAGGGTCCATATTACTAGGAATAGGCATGTGGAGGTGTGTATGCAAGCATAAAAATCTTATTCTGATAGCTAAATGCAGATAATTGATTTAGCAAGTAGTGATTGAACGGTAAGTATGTTTTTATAGTGGTTAATAAAACAACAGACCAACCCGCAAGGGGGGTCTGTGGGAGGGTGGGGGGGGGGGGGGGGGGGTATGTCGCAGCTGCTTGAAAAGATCTTCGTATGTTGCACCTCCTATACTAGTCTCGCTCACCATGGCATGCCCTCTCCAGACTTTGCTCCTTTTGATATGCTGGCAAGTCCAGGTGTGTACAGAAATGGATAAATTTAATGGTGATCAAGAGCATAGATTAAGTAGAACACTTTTCTTCTCAACTTCTGCTATAAGCATGAGCTGCTTTGTGCCGCCTACTCTGTAGACTAATAAATCTATGCGTTAGCTGTTGTGTGCTGCCTACGCAATATATTATATCATATGCCGGCTGCTATTAGATCTATCTCTTTAAATTTTCTGATTTGCTTTGAAATTGTTGTCAGATCATTTGCGATTGCTGATATATGTGTGATGTACTAACTAGTCTTACCTCGTTATAGTAGCCTGAATCTGGATCACCTCTTACCGTGCCATGGCCGCCATTAGTAAACAATCTCGTTGCTATGTGGTAGTTCAATTTGTCATGATTTTTTTTTATCTCCACAAGATTTCTCCTAGATAATTTTTCTCAATGCCTAATTTTAGTCGGTGGTATCAGTATATTTATATTTTAGCTATAGGCCTATATATTGAAAAATATCATTAAATAAAGCTGATGCAAAAGGATTTTGAATGTTCATGTCCATCATAACTGGAAACCGGAAGTTTATACTATTTAATTGCAGGGTGCTAAGGATTGATCTAATACTTTTCTATTATCACATTTTTTATAATTCGTTTATATGGTTGTTGGGTAATGATTTGTGTGCGGATGTTTGTGTCAGTGTTATTCCAAAGTTTAATGGCTTGTGTGGTGGGCTACAGTGTATTTCTGTGCTATTTTAAAAAAAAATTGATAGTGGGGAGGGAAAATCTTTGTTGTGAAAGTCTCGAAGAACAGAGAAGAGTTGAATATGAAAATTAATGGGGTTAATTTCGTATATGAAAGCTCGAGAATGCGGCTCGCCGTCCCAGCACTGAAAAAGTTCAGGCTGCTTCCAGGTACTGCCAAGCCGTCTCAGTACTGGCAGCGGCAGATAAAGGCGTCACTGATTGAGCTCTTTTGTGGACATGTGATGCATACGCGAACGATAGTCGATTTCAACGTTGATTGGCTGAATTGAGAAATGCGCACTAATTCTAAACTCATTTACTGCGCATCCACCTTACTGTCAACATCGTAGTTTGGTGTATATGATGTTATGAGCACTCGGTCACATCGCTCTTTGGCAATTAAATAGTTTGGCGACCCGTGTGATCGATGTATTGAAATGGAGAAAAGCGCTACCACGAATTTTGGAACGGTATAAATCTTCCCTGGAGAGTAATGATTGCAATTTTGATTAAGACACCAGTTTTCGACAATTCCAGATTGCTTCTTTCTTCTTTTACATGCACTGTGACTTTCCCCCAATTCATGAGGCACCTCCTTCTGGAGTAATTGTCCCTGGACACAACATATGCAAAGATAACCAATATATTGTCAGAAGCACATATGTAACCGCGGCGATACATAAAATATTTGTATGGTGATATGCATTAAATTGTCCGAGTATCGGTTTCTAAACACTAAACATGGTATAGACAGTTTTCTCGATTGCATAAGAATGTAAAGCTTTTGTCAAGAAATGACCATTTGCTGGTCGCACGCATTAATAGTCGGGACAAAACGGATGAAAAATAGCGCACTCTGTCAAATATGAGTCAAATAGCGGATTACAAAACTTTAGCGATTCGAGCACCCACTCTGCCGACATGGCCGATATTCACGTGAATGATATTAAATCAATAAAAAATTGACTTAATAAAATCGTGAAATTAAACATTCGCTAATAGCCATAATGTTGATTTCACTCTGTATCAGGAAGCAGACTTTATTTAGTTAAATACCTATTTTAACTGTTGATTGGAGATGAAAGCGAAAAGGAAGTGAAAACAATCGCTCTAATTTCATGGCATGCCACCTCACCCTCAGATGATGGTATACCGTGATACCGCAGTATTTTTCTATGGTACTGCTACCGTCATATAAATGTCAACACCACCCAGCTCTATTTTACAGTAAATACTGCATTATAGGGATTATACTTTAATGAAAATGCCAGCTGTTGTATGTAGCTGCGTGAGACAATGTAATAGAGTGAGAATGAAGCCAAATGCGAGAGTCTCGCGCTGAATGCGTGAGAGTTGAGAGGTCTGAAAACGAGTGACTACATTTTGTTCCACAGGGACTTATCTAGTCCAACAATTGACATCATATATATTACCATCCGCTACACTATAGGTCAATTCTGTGCTAAAGTGGGCATAATTAATGATTTAACATTATTTAAAATGATTAAAATCACTTTGATTTGATAAAGTATGTGTTGAAGTTAATATAAAGCATTGCTTTAATCAAATTGCTCCGCAAATTATATAAGAAAAATTTGGTGCAACATGGATGCATGGAAATATTCATTTGTAAAACTTTTTATATCATAAATGATAAGCATGCAGCTACTATCAGAGATTGAAGTGTAATATCTAGGATTAGTAAAATAATTAAAGCAAATTGCTTCATTAAATCATACCCGTGGCTAAAATCCTGCTGTGAATCATTGAAAAATTAAAAAACTCCTAATCTGTTTGCTTCCATACTAGAATGTACGTCCGTTACCAGACAAAGGGTGTTAACCTTTCAAGACCCATACTCTGCAGAAGAAAGAACAAATATTTTCTATCTAAAGCTAGAATCCCAGTAGCATGATGTTTATATTATAAGAAGTGATCTCACTTAATTCTTGTAAAACTAGAGAGAGTTTTATCTTATGTACGTCCGTTACCTCAAAGTTGTGTACGTCCGTTACCAAATACATGGAAAATACAAAGGGCGTCCTAATGACTCGTTTAGTGAATACACATATTACGAAATAACAATCACAATGTTTTAATGAAATGGATGCTACTCGAAGCATGGTACAAATGTAAATAGCCAGACTGTTCTAGTACAAGCAGAGAATTACATGTACTCAATCAACACTCAAAATGAATTGAAATCGGGGCATTGGGTTACCAAACAGAATACTATGTTCACTATTTTAATATGGATTTAAGCTCTACATGTAAATGAAGCAAAGGTATGGCAATTATCTCAGATGACTTAGATCATGGAAAACTTGCAGCGCAAATGTGAAAATTTGACTGTCACAAATGACATGTTTCTGCTAGCCCGAGCCCTGAGAGTTGCTGACTACATACTACCACTCACAGTACACAACTCTGAAGGACACTTTATTGGGACTGACCAGAGAAAAGCTGAGGCGATTCGAGAATCGTTCAAGGAACAGTTCACTGACAATGATGATGAGACCTTGCACCGGTTCTCAAGAGACCTCAGGCCATTACTAACACCAATTAAAACAGCAGAAGTTGAGAAGGCACTTAAAGCCCTGAAAAATGGATGTGCATCTGGACCTGATGGCATGAGCGATGAACTATTCAAATATGCAAGTGACATTATCTCAAAATTGGCCAGACACCTAATCAATTCAGCTTTTTGCTCCACCTTCCCATCGACGCTGTAAGCCAAAGCACCTTTATCACACTGCCCAAGCCCAAGAAGCCACCTGTCCCCTCCCCTCCCCTTCCGCCGGTCAATCTGCGGCGCATTGGTCTCCTCAACAGCATACAGAGAATCATATCCAATGTTACTCTATTGCCGCATCCAAGACAAGATCGATGACTTCACCGGATCATGTCAAAGTGGCTTCAAGCGTGGACGCAGCTGCGCAGACATTGTATGGGCTCAACGCATTCTTGTGTCGGTAGTCATGTCCAAACAATGGGACTTCCACAAAATGGGCATTGACATGTCATGAGCCTTCGACACAATTAAACGCTCAAAGATCCTAGATGTACTATGTCAGGCCCGCACCCCACCCCCAGTGTCAATGTCAATACTGCGTATGCCGCTAGAGATGAAATATGCCGATGATGTGGACTTCATAGACGAGGCTAATTGAGGCTTCGACACAATTACATGTAAACGCTCAAAGATCCTAGATGTAGTACACCAGGCCAGTTGCAATGAAGATGAGCTACGACTAGTGAGACTACTGCTTGCAGACACAAAGCTGAGAGTACGAGTCAAGTCAGTGAAGCCTATAGACTATAGAGTTAGACATCAATCAACTCCCCACAGGGACAGTCTATCTCCTGTGCTTTTCACCTGTTACCTTGCTGCTGCATTGAAATCTGTACATGAAGGTTCCACTAGACACGCATGCACACACGCACGCACACGCACACACACACACACACACACACACACGTGTCAATACTGGGTATGCCGCTAGAGGTGGAATATGCCGACGATGTGGACTTCATGGGGTGGGTGGGGGTAGTGGTCAAAAGGTCGAAAAATTCATTGCAATACAACTCCTGACACTGTTGGATGGAATTCAACCAAATTTAGTATGTCAGTTACCCATATCAATGTGGAGTGGATGAGCATATTTGCATTTGGCCGTACCCCCAGGGCAAGGGGTCAAAAGGTCATGAAATTGATTGTAATTCAACTCCTCTGACACTATTGCACGAAATTCAATCAAATTTGGTATGTGTGTTTCCCATATGATTGCCAAGTGCAAAAGGATGTTTACATTTTGCTCCGCTCCCGGGGTGGGTTGTGTTGGGATTTGCGATGATGCGTCATCGACTGATCAATCTAGTTATCGATTGTAATGCAACTCCTCCAATACCATTTCAGATAGAAACTTGAAACTTTGGGGATGATTGCACATATGCACAGGGATGTGCATGTCACTTGGAATTTTGGATGACCCCCAGGGGCAGGGCCCTGGGGGTGGGGAATGTGGGGTAAAAAATTAAATTTTCCAAAGTTTGTCATGTCGTATATCATTTTGAAACCAATGATTAGTAGTCTACAGTACAAGGAATTATTTTGACCGTGGGTCAAACCGAGGGTAGGGGGCGGGTCAAAAGTAGGCACCATTCGATTGTAATGCAACTCTTCCTAGACCATTTCACATAGAAACCTGAAACTTTGGGTATGATTACACATATGGCCAGGGATGCGCATGCCATGTTTGAAATTTTCTTGGGTGTCTTGGGTCAGCACCAATCGATTGTAACGCAACTCTTCGCACATCATTTTAAATAGAAATTTGAAACTTTGGGGATAATTACACCTATGGGCAAGGATGTGCATGACACATTGGAATTTTGATATCACCACCAGGAGCAGGGGTGGGGGAAATGGTGAACAAAAAATAAATTTTATCAAATGTGGTCATGTCACATATCATTTTGAAGCTTGTAGTTAGTGGACTACAGTACAACAAATTAAATTTTGTTCTTGAGTCAATCTGAGGGCAGTGGCCAAGGGTCAAATGGGCAAGTTGTGCATCAGCCAATTGTTGAAATTTTGAAACCCATTACCCCTGATTGAAACTACATTTCAAGGAGTTTATTGTGTTTTGGGTCAAAGTGAGGGTAAAGTTCGAAGTGGTGAATGCGTGGGGATTTGCGATGGCATGCCATCGACTGCGCATTCTAGTTTGATTTGTATGTATCCATGTTTATTCATGTAATACTAGCTCGATAGCACTGACTATGATATTACATGTATAACCACTGTCTAGCATATACAGAGCTGATGATCTACAAGTACAATTGCTTACCCAGAAAACATGTGTACCTATTACCTTTCTGCTAGTAGCACTCTTATCAACCAAAAATGGCTTCTGAAGTAGTAAATATTCACTTGGAAAGACTATTTTTGAAAATTTAACACTGGAATGACTGGCTCGATAATCGAGTCAGTCATTCCAGTGGTAAATATTCCCCACAGTCAACTTGTGCTGAGAATAAACATTTTCTATGGAAAAATTTAAGGGGTAAAGGATTTAAAAAAAAACAATGCAAAATTTCTGTTATTGGTCTATTTTATAATGTTCTTTTGATATGTTTATTTGTACATACAATACAAGTCATTACGAACCTGAACAAGAATAATTCTATAATATACAAATAAAATACAGTTGCCAATACAAGGTATTACATCCTGTATTTTCTCTCTTTCCCCTTCTTCCGAAGTGGCATGTCCAGTTGGGAAAAATAAGCACGAGACTACCCTTCATGTACTTGTCATATATAAAACACATTTCATGTACACAAACATATCTTTTGTACAGCAGCCATAATAATAGTCATTAAAATTCGTCACTGCAAGTGATAACCTTAGTCGGCATTTACATAAAATGTACCTTAGTTGTGTCGAGCAAACACAGTTATTAAGAAATATACCAAAATTTGTGTACATGAATGGTCATCACATGAATAATGCCAAAGATTCAGGTACGCCAATTTTTATATGAACAGATACTACCTTTCATGTCCGTCTTATATTCAAGCTATCATATAGGTGCAGTTTATATCATTATCCCCACGTTTTAAAAAAATGTCCGGGATATTGTAATCGTGTCCGCCTGTCTGTCCATCCATTATCCGTCACGCTATCTCCTCCCAAACCATTGGGTGGAATTCAACCAAATTTGGTATGTTTACCCATATGATTGCGCTTTGCAAGACGATATTTAGATTTGGATCCACCCCCAGGGGGCTGGGGCAGGGGTCAAAAGGTCAAATCACTTGTAATGGAACTCATCTGAAACCGTTACATGGAATTCAACCAAATTTAAGATGTGAGTTAGCCATTTAATTGCGGAGTGCAAGAGGTCATTTACATTTGGAAGGGTAAAAAGGTCAATTTTTAGCATGCGGAAATTGATTAACACATCTCCGAAACCATTCAACAGAATTCAACCAAATGTATATAACAATATGGGGTGCATGAGAACATTTACATTTTGGCCTTTGCCCCCTTGTGTGGGTGATGGAATAGGTCTGAGGAAGAAACCTATCGAAATCACTGATGATCCGAAATACAAGATGGCCACCATCTTCAAAATTGGTTTCCGTGCGATAACTCTTTCCGTTTATCGGATTGCTTTGAAACTAACTAGGATGATTGGACTAGG
This sequence comes from Chaetoderma sp. LZ-2023a, assembly GCA_034401795.1. Classification (NCBI taxonomy): domain Eukaryota; kingdom Metazoa; phylum Mollusca; class Caudofoveata; order Chaetodermatida; family Chaetodermatidae; genus Chaetoderma; species Chaetoderma sp. LZ-2023a. The sequence continues at coordinate 31,812,052 of CM067371.1, read as the reverse complement.
TTTGAGGAAGAAACCTATTGAAATTGCCAATGATCTGAAATCCAGGATAGCCACCAGCAGCCATCTTGAAAATTGGTTTCTGGATGATAACTGTTACATATACATACCATTTATCGGATCCCTCTGAAACTTCATAGGATGATTGGATTAGGTCTGAGGAAGAACCCTATCGAAATCAACAATGATCCAAAATCCAAGATGGCCACCGGTGGCCATCTTGAAAATTGTTTTCCGCGCGATAACTCCGCTACCATTTATCAGATCGCTTTGAAACTTCATAGGGTGGTTGGACTATGTAGGAGGAAGAAACCTATGGAAATTGATGATGCTCCGAAATCCAAGATGGCTGACAGCCACTGGCGGCCATCTTGAAAATTGGTTTCCAGACGATGGCTCCAAAGCCGTTTAGTGGATCACTGAAGCTTCCTGGTCTATGTCTGAGGAAGAAATCACTCTTTTTCTGATAACTCACATTCATTGATTTGTCAACATGGCGGGATATTATGCGCCACTTTAATGGAAAAAGATGCAAAACTAAATATACTTGCTTATATTCCTAATATGAAAATAGGCATTGCCAATACCATGAGCCTGTTGAATTTTTTAAAACTACTTTGACTTGAAGCTGTTGCTGCATAAGGATGTAACCAGCATCAGCTGACAGTCAAATAAGTTTCAAGATAATCAACAGATTATTTCGTAAATTTATAATAATCTGTTATACCTACAACTCAGGGAATGACCTACACATTTGAAACCATTAGCCAGTGAATTAGCCTATTTTGGGATTTCAATAGCCAAATCTGGACTTTCTTAGCTGACTAACAACCGACATGTAGCAATCTAATATATTATGATCTTTCTTAAAGGAAGGGCAATGGGAAATAACAAATGATATTTATTGGTAATTTCATACAATAATAAATAAACTACAATCAGGGAAAAATGGAAATGGATCAGGATTATTTAAGAAAAAGCATTTACTAAATCTAGGAGCGCTTAACTTGCAGCCAATTAGTGACTTCGCTGGTGCTTCGCACTCCGCCATGTGTCAACTGCGTGTGCAGGTATACTGCATAGGCCTATATGAATATAATGAAAGCACACCTGAATATATTTTTGTAAGTGGTATGAATAGTATTCTCTGTAGGCGCCAATGTAACTCACTACTGCTAATTCACTATTGACCCTTTTGAAAACCTTATATTTGAAAGTTACTTTTTCTGGTGGAAGCAACAAGTTTCGGTCAAAATGATTTCAAAATACACTGCTGATTTCCAAGGTCGCAATATGATGGCTACTGAATATTTGAAATTTGTGTGACCGAATGTAGATCCTGTCCCTGGAAACAACAGCTTTAAACAGTCAAATTGTTTTAAAACTAGGCAGTATTTTACCTGTAGGACGTAGTGGCTAATCAGCTTAACGCGAATATATGTATAATTACTGTATTCTGCGGCTGTAGTAGTAGAAACATCCTACAGTTGCAATCAGTCCTTTGCTTTTGCCCACTGTGTCTTGTCCTCAGCCGTCCTCAGGTCCATTATTGTCTTGAGTGTACCGAGTTCTGCTTTCTTGAGGTCAACTCATAGCACGCTTACCAGATTTATGCAATGACGTCCTCTCCTGGCTTTGTATTTCTTCTTCTTCTTTTCGTTCGCTGATCATACCGCCAGTCCTGTAAGTGACTATCGACATGATCATAAGCGTTAAGTGCGTGGATCCATGGTTTATTAGAGTGCGCCGTGCGGCCTGGAACCTCCGTCTTCAGCACTCGAGGTTTCTGTCAGGGTTACCTCACCCTTACCTCCTTTAGTCGCCTCTTACGACACACAGAGGATACGGAAGGTGTATTCTAAGCCCCACCTACAGGGCAATTTGTATTTGCAGGCTCCGTGTAGATCGAATTCCAAGGCTCCCTGTGCGGGTGTCTCTTCTGGGACCATCTTTGCTGCGCTACTTTTACGGACAATGGCAATGTATTACACATCTTGTATAGTGCATCATTGTCTTTCCAGTCCACCTTGCTTGGTCGTTTGTTTCCTAGTTACGTTTCGTTTCTTAGTTACGTCTGAGATTTCCTTATTGCTAGCCCACTGGGTCCCAGTCACCTTTCCTGTGAGCTCAATATAAAACAGGGACTCATTAATCCTGAACACAATGTGACAGGTTATATGCCTTCCCCACCCACCCACCCTATCATGATGCAAGGAGATATAGTATTTATCTGTATGATGCATTCGTGAACTTTAAAATAGTCCAGCAGTACAGCCTACCAAACCATATCTATTGGTCGGTCGGCCTATTTGTCTGTCTATCTATCTTACTATAATTACATTAAATTCTATGTATTTCAGGTTGAATTCAGCACAGATGAGCATAAGGCTATACAGAATGCCTTGAGACAGCGACTCGGTCAGGAGTTCATTAGTCAGCGAGTTGGAGCAGGAGGCATGAAAGTGCGTACAATATGATTACCTCCACACATTTTGAATACAAACACAAATTTGTCCAACACCCTTGTTGTTGATAGAGTTTTCAATCAAGCTGCCATGAGGTCAAAACTGTCTATTTTGAAAACAGTGTTGATGAAACTGTTGCTGTTGTATTTTAGCTTTTGACCCTGACATGGTATATTTCTTCAGCACCCCCCTCCCTCTCCCCTGGACAAGTTTCTACCCAGGTTTGGAGAAGACCCCTCCAGTAGAACTAGAGTTATTCAGAATGTCTTACATGTCTTATGAACAATAAAATGTGCAATACTGTGATCACCTCCGTCTGCTATTTGTCGATCTCTGAAACGCTATCGCCTCCAAAATCATTTGGTGGGATTCTACCTAACCAACTTGATAACGTCAATTACCTAATGGTAGATGAGATGACATTTAATTATATAGGGCTCTGGCCCCTTTAGGGGACCAGGGGTGGGTCATGGGGGATTATTGATGGTGAGCCATTGGCTGCAAGTTCTAGTTTAATTTAGTATAAACATTTAGGTTTGCCACGAATGGAACGTTAACCATTTCAACGATGAATTCCCCATATCTCGGCTTCAAGGTAACCATACAGGATAACTAGTGAATATTTTGAAATTAATTTGACTGGAAGCCATTGCTGCTTTAGGCAGCAGCGGTTTCCAGTCAAATAGATTTCAAAATATTCAACAATAAGTTTTATGTTGTAAAAAATACATATTTTCAGGGATTTGTCAGTGAAAGTTTAAAAGCACCACCACATACATGTTGTACATACATGTATTGTGGTAATAAACTGTCTTACACACTGGTCGTGGTATTTTATAATTTAATAAGATTACAGACATGAAATCTAGCAACAAATCAAATTAGTTGGATTTATATCCATTCATAGGTAAATTGCATAATATTTCCAATTAACAGCCAGTCATTCCAGTGGTAAACTTTCAAAAATAGTCTTCTTGGTTTGCAAATGTACATTCAGTAAGGAAATATTGTAATTCTCTTGACCAAGTTTGATCATTCATCATGTTCATCCTATCATGGCGAAGCTGGCCAAAATGTCCTCCATAGTGATCTTGAGGAATGTTCCTTTGCAGGGCAAGAGAAAACTATTTTTGGAATAAACGGAATGTCTGGATCAATAACCAAGCCAGTCATTTTACTGGTACATTTCCAAAAATTGTCTTCTTTTGGCCTGCAAATGGACATTCAATGAGCAAATATTTTGATATTTTCTGGAGCAAATTTGGCCCCTACATGCTTAAACCTTACTACTCTGATGTCAATATTTCTATCTTTTACCATGTCAATAGAAAGAAAACCAGATGTACATTTTTCAACAATTTTGGTGGCCGATGTTGCTGTTTTCTTATTAAATGTCCATATACAGGCTGATAGAACGCAATTTCTGAAAATTTATCACTGGAATAACTGGCTCGGTTATTGAGCCAGTCATTCCAGTGGAAAATTTTCAAAATTTGTATTGTCTTGACCTGTAAGTGGACATTACAGAAGACCATAGCAGACGTGGGTTTTGGGGGTGGTGTGGGGGTATGCCCATTAAAGGGTTAAGCAGACTTGAGTGTTTGAAAAGGAGTCCATATAACCAATGTCATATTGTCAAGGATGATGCCAAGTAACACATGTCACAGTATTCTGACAGGGATGTATTCTCTATATCGACCAAGTAATTAAGATTATGAAGTCATCTATGATGAATTTCACAGGTTTGTTGCTTTATGAAATGATACACAATAAACCTTAGTCATTAAAGTGCCTAGTGACTCATGGAGCTAAATACTTGTTGATACACAGTTGTGTGTATTTTGCTTCTAGGATGTTGGAGTGGTGACTAATTTATCGCTCTTCGGGTGACAGAGCAGATGATAGCGCTTTGTTGATTAAGTTGATGCGCAGTTAATCATAATAACAGGTGGTTGTCGAAAAAAACACAATATTAGAAAACCACTGGCTTAAGTTTTACCAGTCTGATGTCAATATTCTGTCTTTTACCATGTCACTAGCAAAGAAACTGGTACACATTTTTCAACAATTTTGGTGGACGATGTTGCTGTCTTCGAGAGTACCATCTTCCACTAAATTTGTTGAAAAATGTACACCAGCTTATCCTTTAAATTAATTTGAAAATTTAAAAATCTGAAATCCGTGTGGTAAGGGCTAAATTGTTACAGGGGGGAAGGAGACAGTGCAGGCTATCAAACTGTCATTAATTCAAAGATGACAGCTTAAAATTTTGGGCGTAGGAGTGTAGGGTGTGTGAAATGAAGGGGTAATGTGACTAATGTCTACAATCTATGATTGTCCTTGTTTCTTTTATAATAGGTGTGTTATGTGGAGGGCTGGAGACTGATCAATTTGGCTAATGAGACATTTGGTTTCAATGGCTGGTCACACTCCGTTACGCAACAGACAGTCGGTATAGTATTTGCACTGTACAATGTATACATGTAATTAGATACATGTAAATCTCAGTCTTGAAAATAAAATATGTGCAAGCGCATTTTACACGCACAATGCCTGGGGTAAACCTGACTGGTGCAGGTATATTGCTAATTCTGGGTTCACAGAGAGCCTACATTTCTGACTGATATACCGCTATGCCGAAATAACTTTAAATGTTTCTAAAACAGAATAAAATGTAGTGTTGAATATTTTGAACATAATTTAATTGGAAGACATTGCTCTGTTAACGTGTTTCAAAAAGAAAATGTACTGTTGAATTTTTTTTTTTTCCAATCCTATTTACATGTATGGTAAAAATATTCAGCAGAACATTTCTATTCAAAATTTTACTAATTAACATGTTTGTGTTTTTGTTTACGAAGCATTTTAACTGATTTATGAGTAAGCATTGATATAACTAATCTTTTAACAAACCCCTAGGCACTCATATCAGCCAAAAATACCTTCAGCACTGGGCCTGAGAAATGACCATTTGCAGACCCAGAGAAGTCAAGCCAGTCATTCCAGTCATAAATTTTCAAAAAGGGCTACCTTTGCTCTATAAATTGACATTTTCTATGAGAAGGTTAAAACAATTTTTTATCATTCGCGGGATAAAGAATTACTGGTCATGATTTGTCCAGACACTAACCGGTGTTTGCTTAATCCATTTGCAGGACAAAGAAGACTATTTTTAAGAATTTATCATTGCAATGACAATAACTCCCTCGAGATTTAGTGATAAATGTTAAACTAGAGTCTTCTCTTGGCATGCAAATGGACATTCCATAGGACCACTGCAGAAGTCATTATAGCCGACCTGCCCATGAAAATGGTTAAATAATATTTTTGCAAAAATATGAATCGATAAATCTTACTAACTAATTAATTACCGGTATATTTGTTGTAGAAAGATTCTATTAATTTTCAGATTTCGTTGATCACAATAATGGTCGTTTCTATGTTGGCGTGAGTGCGTGTGTCAAGGTCCACCTTAAGGTATTGATATACAGGTATTTAGTTTGAACTGATAGTTTGGTTTAAATATATTTTATTGCATACATGTACATGTATCATGCCAATTATTTTCCCTTCTACAGCAATAACAATATATAGCAATAATAATAATCATATTACTAATAGTGATAATAATAACAACAATGATAATATTCATTACTAATAGTCAATTAATCAATCAACTACACAAGCAATCATTCAACAAATCCATTCCTAAATTCACTAGTTAACCCTTTTGTGACAAAACCGGCCTTTGTAGTGGTTTTAAGTAATGTCCATTAATGTCCAATGATAAAAAAAATTCAACAATAGAAAAGACTTTAAAATTTTACCACTGAAATGACTGGCTCGGTAACAGAGCCAGTCATTACAGTGGTAAATTTTCAAAAATAGTCTTCTTTTGGCCTCCAAATGGACATTCAATAAGCAAATTTGTTCATTTTTTTTATCAAACTTAGTCATTAAAGGGTTTAAGCAACAAATAATAAATCAATTAGTCAATCAATGACAAGAGTGACCAACAATATACTGATACACTGACAAATTCATATAGAACTATCTGTCAGGTGTCTGTTCGATGCACACCATATGGTGTGTTTGCCAGTCCGGGCGGGTTGGCATGCGGCAGAGTGGTTTCCGGATGATAACTCTGTTACCATTTGTCGGATCGCTTTGAAGCTTCTTAGGGTGGTTGGAATAGGTTAGGGGAAGAAACCTATCGAAATCGACAATGATCTGAAATCCAAGATGGTCACCAACCACTGACGGCCATATTGAAAATTAGTTTCCGGATGATACATGTAACTTCGTTGCCCTTCATCGGATCACTTTGAAACTTCATAGGGTGGTTGGGCTAGGTCAGGCAAAGAAACCTATCGGAATCAGCGATGATCCGAAATCCAAGGTGGCCACCGTCCACCAGCGGCCATCTTGAAATTTGGTTTTCTGATTATAACTCTGTTACCGTTTATCGGATCGCTTTGAAGCTTCATAGGGTGGTTGGAGTGGGTCTGGGGAAGAAACTTATCAAAATTTACGATAATCCGAAATTCAATATGGTCGACAGTCACCGGTGGCCATCTTGAAAATTGGTTTCCGGACGATAACTCCTAAACCGTTTAACTGATCACTTTGGCACTTCGTAGGATGACTGGTCTCGGTCTGAGGAAGAAATAAATATATTTTGATAGTTCTCATTCATTGGTTTGTCATCATGGCGTGATATTATGCGCCGTTTGCGGAGCTCTAGTTATAAAGTAGTGTACTGCTCTTATCAGGATGTTAATGTCATTAGATAACTCTGTAGTTCCAGTCAGAATAATGTCAAGCGAAACAACTGGTATTATTTGATACATGGAATGTAGTACATTTGTAAATCATGTAATATGGCAATGAGTACAATTAGTTAGTACCCCGACATCATCGACGTGGACAATAGAAACGGGTCCTGTCTATGCGTGTGTCCGCATTTAGTTTCCGCTCGATAACTTCAGTTAGCTGGAATGGATTCATTCCAAATTTGGTATGTCAACTCCTTATGACAACACCTCGGTGGGGATTGCATATCGGTGTAATCTGCCCAGAAACATCGGAGTTATCCCCTTCATTTCATGAAAAATTGTAAAATATGTGGTTTCTGCTCGATAACTTCAGTTAGCTTGAATGGATTCATTCCAAATTTGGAATGTCAACTCCTTATGACAAGACCTTGGTGGGGATTGCATATTGGCAAAAATGTGTCCAGAACCATCAGAGCTACCCCCCTTGATTTCTTGAAAAATCGCAAAATATGTGGTTTCCATTTGATAACTTCAGTTAGGCAGGATGGATTCAATTCAAATTTTGAAAATACATCCTTCTGCATGAGACCTTTACTGGGATTGCATTTGGCCGAAATCTGTCTGTAATCACCAGAGTAATTCCCCTTGGATTTCTTGAAAGTATGTACATTATTTGTATTTTAAAAATTGGGTTTGTGCTAAAATGGCCTGGTCATGGGACATGTGACCAGAGCTGGTTTATTCTAGTAAAGGATATTTGTGTAAATCACTGTTTAACTGTCAGCTACAATTGTTTTCAGTTTGCAATGTACAGTATTCTCATTTCTTTTACCTGCTAAGTAAAAATCTGGAATCTGATCAGCGAGATTGAATACTATTTACAAGATTTCTCCTTAACCCTTTAATCGTAAAATTTTGTCAAGAAAATTTAAATATTTGCCTATTAAATGTCCATTTACAGGCCAAAAGATATACAGTTTTTTGAAAACTTATCACTGAAATGACTGGCTCGGTTATCGAGCCAGTCATTCCAGTGATAAATTTTCAAAAAATTGTATTCTCTTGGCCTGGAAATGGACATTCCAGAAGACCATAACAGAGGCTGGTATGACCAGTAAAAGGTTAAAGAGAGAAATGGATGGATCTGTTGCATCTGAATTGTTCCATAGTTGGATAGCACTTGGAAGAAATGAGTTGCTGAATACTTCAAGTCGGCGGTGAGGTGTTATAGAATTATCTCAGTGTCTTATGTTATAATTAGAATTGTCATCTACTCTTCCTGGAACGATATCGGTAATATAATCTTAACACTCTCCTTCGATGATTTTATAAAACACAATACGTTTTTAGCTCACCTGGCCTGTCCGTCATGTCAACTTTTTCTTTAAACGACTTCTCAAGAATCACTGGGTCGATTTCAATTATGTTTGGCAGAAAGCATCCTTGGCGCATAGGGATCCAAGTTTGTTCAAACAAAGTCGATCGGCGAATTTGGCGGCCATCTTGGATTTTGGCCAATTTTTAGAAATGTCTAAAAATCTTCTCCGAAACCGTTTGGGGGATTGATGCAAACCTCATGAAATATGATCTAGGGCAAGAGCTGTACCAAGTTTGTTCAAGGGAACTTGATTGGTCAAATGCTTCGGCGGCCATCTTTGTTGACCTATTTTTAGCGAAACGACTTCTCCAGAACCACTGAAGGGATCAGGCCGAAATTTGGGAGATATGATTAAAGTTTGTTCAGGGGAAGTTGATCCATCCAAAAAATGGCCGCCGTGGACCAATCAAAATATAACGTATTTGGCGACCATATTGGATTCTTTTATTTGATGGATTTTGAAGCTGAAATTGGTTTTATGTGTCTGCGTATTCTGATCTCAAATTTGCAATTTTCGAAACTCGATAAATGGTTTGGAGGCCATCTTGGATCATTTTCCCGCCAAAAGCTCCCATACTAAAGCAATTGGAAAGTTAAAATATCTTCTCGAGAACTGCTGGGTCGATTTCAATTAAATTTGGCGGGACGGAGCCGATCAGCCAATTGGGCCAGCGACCATTTTGGATTGCGGCTGATTTTTAGAAACATCTTTAAAAATCTTCGCTGAACTGCTTTGAGGCTGAACCGCTTGATGCAAACTGCATGCAATATTATCTAGTGCAAGAGCTGAACCAAGCTTGTTCAAGGGATCTTGATTGGTCAAATGGTTCAGCGGACATCTTGGTTGGCCTAGTTTTAGCGAAGGGATCGGGCCAAAATTGTGCAGATATGATTAGGACCTAAGAGCCATGAAAGTTTGTTCAAGGGAAGTTGATCTGTAAAAAAACATGGCCGCAGTGGGCCAATCAAAATGTAGCGTGTTTGGCGGCCATATTGGATTCTTTTATTTGATGGATTTTGAGGCCGAAATTGGTTTTATATATGTTTTTTGGGTATTCTGATCTCAAATTTGCCATTTCTGAAAATGTTGAATAAACGGTTTGGTGGCAATCTTGGATCATTTTCCCGCCAAAAGCTCCCATATTAAAGCAATGGGAAATTTAAAATGTCTTCTCGAGAATCATTGTGCCAATTTCAACTATATTTAACAGGATGCATCCTTATGGCATAGGGATACAAGTTTGTTCAAGGGGAAGATGCTCGGCCGATTTGGCCGGTGGCATTCTTGGATTTGGCTGACTTAGCAATATCTTAAAAAATATTCTCCCAAACCGCTTGGGGATCGATACAAACCTCATGAAATATGGCCTAGGTCAAGAGCTGAACCTAGTTTTTCAAGGGAACTTGATTTGCCAAATGGTTTGCCGGCCATCTTGGGTGACCTAATTTTTGCGAAAACGACTTCTCCCGAACTGCTGAATGGATCGATAAATCAAGTGGACGTCCTCAATCTGTGAACGAGTTCACTCTGTGGAGTATGGAGGACATTTCTGTTTTAAGTGCACTACGTGTACCCCACATCGATGTGCGGGTTTTGCATAGGGTGGTCTGCGTTCGTATCTAAGTTTCTTTAAGGATTATTCGTCCTTACAGCGCTGCCCTATGGTCGTCCTTCCCCTTCCTCCATTGCTAGTAGACAAAAGCTGTGTCTTTTGCATTATTCTAATATGTCTATTCCAGCAGCAACGGAGGGGGGGGGGGACTTCTTCGGCGAATTCGGAAGCAGTGATAGCTTTATTTGCGAGATTTGAATCCTTCGCTGCAGTTTTGACTAAATCTTTAGATGAAAGAATATCTTCTGCCATCATGGAGGCCAAGAGACAGGAAGTTTCTTCTGATTCCAACGATAGCCCGAGGGCTAGCGGGCGTTCCCGCATATGGGGGAAACCGATTCCTCTAACGTCAATGCAAGTAATCAGGTCTCCTAAACAAAGTCTAAAGCGACTAAGCTCTCGTGCAGTTCACCGGGTCAAACCCACATTAGTCTTGAGGGTGATAGGCATAACCTCAAGCAGTGGTGGCGGAGGCGGAAGCTAACATCCAAAAGCCTTATGCTAATGCCAAAATTTTTGGTCATACCGGTCGTCAAGATTCTTCATAGGTCGCCTATAGCCATAGTCAGCAATCTAGTTTTGCTAGTTCTTCCGGTTCCATTGGGGTGAATTCGGGTCCTCGGGACTTGAGTTTACTTCCGTTTTCCGGTGCTACTTCCGTTCCGACCATTTTCGGTATGTCTTCCGGTTTTACAGGACATCCGGGCCTTCAAGATCCGGTTCTTACTTCCATTCCGACCGTTTCCTGTATGACTAATAAGCTCTTCCGACTTCCGCTTCTGGTTGGGACGTAACTTCCGGTCTAGTGGATGAATAAAGAACAAAGATCAAATAATTAGAGCAAATAATGAAATACAAACATACATGTATCAGCTTTCAAGACTTTTTCCTTCTCCTTCACCATATATAAGATTTGTTATGAGAAGTTACAGACCAAGTTGGAGTTTCAGGCATATGCGTAAATTTTTGATGGCGTTATGTCCCTTTCAACTTAAGAAGTACAAAAAATATCAGCTTTCCGCACTTTTTTTCGCACTCCTTCAAGATATTTAAGCGAAAATCGCTGCATCGCTTTAGTATAAGGAGGTACAGAGCAAGTTCGAGTTTCAGACATTTTCATCGATTTTTCATGACGTTATGCCCCCTTTCGACTTATGCAATACGAAAAATATTAGTTTTCCGCACTTTTTTTCGCAGTCTCAAGATATTATACTGAGAATTGCTACATTGCTTTGTTATGAGAAGTTACAGACCAAGTTCGAGTTTCAGGCGTATGCGTAAATCTTTGATGGAGTTATGCCCCCTTTCGACATGAAATATGAAAATTATGAGTTTTCCGCCCTTTTTCTCGCAGTCTTTCAAGATATTCAATTGAGAATTGGTACATTACTTTATTATGAGAAATTACAGGCCAAGTTCAGGTTTCAGGCATTTGCGTCATTTTTTGATGGAGTTATGTCCCCTTTCGACTTATGAAATACAAACATACATGTATCAGGTTTTTAGACTTTTTCCTTCTCCTTCACCATATATAACTGAGACTTGATATATTGCTATGTTATGAGAAGTTACAGATCAAGTTCGAGCTCCAGCTGCTTTTGACAATTTTTAATGAAATTTTTGACTGTCAATCTCTAAAGATTTATATCACCAGGTAGGGGACATGTATTGCAAAGCAATACTTACAGAATGCTTATTAAATTGTAAAATCATTCTATGAATGAAGGGTAACCTGGATTTACAAGGACAGGTACCCTGGGATGTGGCTTAACTTTGGACCCTGTATGAATATCTCACTTTGTTCATGTGGCTAATAAAACATGAACCATTTCATGGCAAAACCTGGAAGAAGGTCCATTTGCAATTTTTGAAAATTACATCTGGAATGTTATTCAATAAGCAACTATTTTTATTTTCTTGACCAAATTTGGTCATTAATGAAGAAAATCTGTTGTTGTGATAGGATGGCATATACCATGAGGATATAGGCTATGGTGTCAGTGAAGGCATGAAGTCAAAAGCACTATCATTGGAGAAAGCTAGAAAGGAAGCGGTTACAGACGGCCTGAAAAGAGCTCTCAAGTAAGATACTGCTTAACTTGGATACACGGTTGCTTAGACAGCATGATGATATTGAGCTTAATACATGTAAAAGGAAATGATTCTTAGTCATCCTTGAAAGGGCTTAAAAGCCATAAAAAGTCCTTGGTTCTAGTAAATTCCCCTGAATACCTATATATTTTTTTTGTTAGCTTCTCTGGCCTAAAAGGCCAAGTGAGGTTGTGCCGTGGCGACCATCCGGCATCGGTCTCTCCGTCCTTCAACTTTCTTTTTTTTTAATGACTTCTCAAGAACCACTTGGCCAATTTCAATTATATTTGGTAAGAAGCATCCTTCTGCCAGAGAGCCAAGTTTGTTCAAACGAAGCCGGTCGGTCAATTTGGCTGGTGGCCATCTTGGATAATAATCTCCGAAACCACCAGGCGGATTGATTCAAAACTTTTGAAACATCATCTAGGGAAACAAGTGAACCAAATTTGTTCAAGAGAACTCGACTGGCCAAATGATTTGGTGGCCATCTTGGATGACCTAATTTTCTCTAAAACGACCTCCAGAACGTTTGAACTGATTGGGCCGAAATTTGGGACATATGCTTAGGCACTAAGGGCCATTCAAGATTGTTCAAGGAAAGTTGATAAGTACCGTATTTCGCTTAAATGAAGCCTAGGCTTCTATTAGGACAAGAGGTGTTCAATTTCCAACTCAACATCTCTGAGAAAGGGGGTGGGCTTATATTAGTTTTCACAAAAAAGTTTTCTAGAACTGATACCACGGAAATTCAACGCATTTTCTCCCGTAAAAATTCCCACCGCCTATGCCTATGTTTAATGTATACCTCAAAACATCACCGGGGAAGTGAAATTATTTGATTTGAGTGCCTAAATATTGTGTATCCTTTAATAAAGGTTGTTTATTACATCAAAATTAATCCACAATTTGATATAAAATGTTGTCGCGAAAAAATACAAATCACGTACTCGGATATAGATATTCTGGAATCGGGGACTCGGAAATTTCTATAATTATATATTATCATTGCGCGATAGGAACTGATCTGAATAACGTGTACCCGTTTGATAAACTACTGTTAGTGTATAAGATCTCGTGAGAACACGCCGCCTCCAATCGCAAAAGAGCCGCTGGCTCATCAACATAAGAAGCCGGCTATATTGTCTTTCGTAATAATTCATTTTGGATCATTTAATGTTGATCGCCATTGCAAAAATGATGCGCAATACTGCTTGTTTGGTACATAAATTTGGTCTTAAAATATATTTATAAGGAAGGTATTTAATCACACCAAGACTGTTTTACGCGCATATTGACTACAAAAGTGTGGAATAAACTTTATTATATCTTGAACATACGTGGCCTACTATTAGTATTAATCTAATAGGTGGTCGAGATTTACAAATCCGAGGTCTGTATTGACTTCTAGAGGGGCCGGAAATGTATCAGGGCAGTGATCGGTGTGAAGTAGACCCACCCTCTGACACGATTGTTATTATTATACACGCTATTCTTACAAATTTGCTCTTAAAAAATAATTTTCCTATACAATCTGCTGAGTTAGGGGGTGGGCTTCTAATACAGAGCTTTGCCGTTTTGAAACTGCTAAGAAATCATTGGAGCTTATATGTCAAAGTTAGGGGGGGGGCGGGAATTCTATTAGAGCATAGGCTACAATTAAGCAAAATACGGTAAGAAACATGGCTGTTGTGGACCAATCAGAATGTAGCTTTCAGTCAAATTATTTTCAAAATATTCAATGAGTCAAAAGCTTTTGCGCATTGAAATTATTGCCTGGTGACTTCCAGCAGTGAGACAGTTAAGAAACCAGCTGTTGTTAGCACTGATGTCATCTATTTTCGCTTAATCATTGTTCAAAATCACTATTGCAAAAAGCAGCCCAGAGTTTGTTGTCAATATCTCGATAACTAAACCATTTGACTGAAAGTCATTGTAACTGGCACGGATTGATGTAAAACTCAATAAAGATTAGTTTTTAATGGCAATGTTTCCCGGAGTGATACAGGCCTCTTGTGTTATTCTGGATGAGTAAATGTACAAGACGTCATAATAAGTGAACTTTTGACCCTTTATTGGCCAAGATTTGTCAAGAAAATTGAAATTTTGTTCATAGTCTATGTCTAATGTAGTCCAAGGAAAAACTATCTTTGGAGATTAATCACTGGAATGACTGCATAACTCGGTTACTGAGCATAATCTATGTTAAAATTTCCAAAAATAGTCTTCTCGTAGTCTATTGTAGTTATAAATGCTAATAGTTTGAGTGTCTTTTCAAATGCTCCCACTCTTAGCCGTGCAAGCGAAGAAGAATATGCACGCACGCACACGAGTTATGTAAATGATGTATTACCAAATATAATATTTAGATATCAAGATTGTTTAAGCATAAAGCTTGCGCTAGTGCCATTTTCAATATTGTGCAAACCTAGATTATGTATTATCATGATTCATGTGCCCTAATAATGCAGGTTACTGTCCAATACCGGGTCATATTGGCCAAGTTCCCGCCCTGTGACCTGCATTATCAGGATGACATGCCGCTAAACATTATTAGTCATGTTAGTGTCTTTGATTTATTTCAGAAGTTTTGGAAATGCTATGGGTAACTGTCTAAGCGACAAGGACTACCTCAAGTTTATTGGCAAAGCACCCAAGCCAGTATGTTATAATAGTAAATTATTAATGTATGTGTTCAAGTTTTGTAATCGTTTCACCCCCACCCCCACCAATTTATCAGAAGTTTTGTTGCAACCAGACATGAAAGTTATTGCATATTTTCTACCTAATTTGATGTTATCCAATGTTCTGCCCACATTGGCCGGCACTAGACAGGATCGGTAACCACTCATTAAAATTTTATGACCAGCACTAAAGATTATATTACCTTCCCACCCACCACTTTTTTCACCTATTTTATAAAATTTAATTTTCGACTCATTTAAAGTTACATGTAAAGTTTTTCGAATATTCCTGAAACAGGCCAGATAATGCTTCCGATTCCACTATAGGTTTTCAAAGTCCATAATTTTATGGGAAGCTTGACCATCTCACAAGCCCGTGGTTGTACTAAAAATGTTCGGCACTGATTTTATAGCAGTGCCGAACATTTTTAGCACGACCACGGGCTTGTGAGTTGGTCAACCTGGACAGAACCCTGGTTATCAGAAATAAATAAGACCGTCCTCTAGCAATTCCATTCAATCCACCTATGCATAACGTCACATGTGTCAATACAGGTATTCAGTTCTAGTTATGCCCCACCCATTTCTAGCTAAGATGCACCCAGTCTTTGCATGTGTTGGAATAAATTTGAAACTTTGAAACCTGAATTCTCAGAATCTAAATTTCAAGGTAGATCTACAGGCAAACTGTTGAATATTTTGAAACTAATTTAACTGTGGACTGTTGCTGCCTATAGCAGCAACAGCCCCCCCCCACACACACACACCCAGTCAAATTAATTTCAAAATATTCAACAGAATGTTTATTTAATATTAAATAGTAAAGTCATACACTTCATACAACTTGACAGACTTCTGATGGAATTAGATACGCCATTCATGATGTATTTTATCTGTGGTGTTAGCCTACGTGTGATGTATTTGTCTGACAGACTGGATTCCTCTATTGACAGTTGCGATTGACCAGACAGGTGAGCTAGTAACAATTTGATATCTCAAAACTTTAACGCCCAATGGGGCCAAAATGCCTCTGTAGTAATCATGAGAAATGTCAATTTTTTTAATTTACTGGTGACGTTAGCGAGGCAGTAATTTCAGCTAAATTGTCCAAAAGAGTCTTCTGTTGGTTTACGATTTATCAACATTTCTCATGACAAGTTGTTTTTGGCCAGCATGAGTTGTTTTAAAGATTTTCAATACTCATGGATTTCTGCAACAAAGTACAATGCAGGTCAGAAATAACTTTATTGTTTTCAAGGCAAAATAAAACATACGGTTGAATATTTTGTACTTAATTTGATTGGAAGCCATTGCTGCCTAAGGTAGCAATGGCTTCCAATCAAATTAAGTCGAAAATACTCAAAATAACATTTCTTGCATCATGTTCAAAATTTTATTAACTAACAAGTTTCTGCTTATTTCAGCCACAAGCAACATTTGACCTGAATCAAATGAGACACACCCCAATGAACGCTGGCATAGCCCAATCCCGTTACAGTAAACCACCTCCACCTCCACCACCACAGGCATATTCAGTCAGCGACTCCAGACAACCAGCAGGGCACAATCAACCAATAAACAATAAGATGTTCACCATAGTTAGTAGTGATTTATCTGACCAATCAAAAAGAAGAGAAGCAATGAATGAACATGAAGCATCTTGCAGTACAAGTGAACTTAGTGCGAGTGACCGTCAAACTGGTGCTTGCAATAGTATCCATGGTGCATTCTCAGATCCTGCACAACAAGCACCGCCCGCTACCAGTGTCAGCTTACCCTCATCACAGGAGAGCGCCCATTTTGACTCTGCTGTATCTGGAGGAGAAGTTTCAGAAAAGTAAGTATGGTCAAGCGTTACATTTTTTGCAAGTTACCACCTTAGAGAACGTTGGTAAGTTGCCACTAATTAAAAGACAGATCGTCGCGGGACCGTTTAGTGGTCAAGAAAGTATATTTTGTTGCTTAGTAAATGCCCATCTGCAGGCCAAGAGAAGACTATTTTGCTGAATTTCTACAGACTACTTTTTCCATGTGGTTTAACTCAGGACCTGCTGAATATTTTGAAAACAATTTGACTTAAAGTTACCAACAACTTTCAGTCAAATTGTTTTCAAAATATTCAGCAGGTTTTGAGTTATTGCCCATTGAAATTATTGTCTGCTGGCTTGCAGCAGTCAGACAGTTAAAATAAAGGATTTTATGGGATGGCTTTGTTGTTTTAAAAAGGCTTATGATTCTAATTAGAGCAGGACTGACAGAAGACTATTTTTAGCTGCGGGTAGTAGCTCAATAAATCGAATGTGTCTTAGTCGGTCCGGCAGTCAGTCACAAAAGCATATTCCGCACTGTTGTTTTAAGAATTTCGTACACAGTAATGAAACTGGGGAAAGGTTGCCCGGGGACTCCTGAAGATGTGTGATTAATTTGGGTTCAAAGATCAAGGCCATGTCGACCAGATTAATTAAAATATTAAATTAATTTGTCAATAACTGATTCTATTGGCGATATCTTGACCAGACTTGGTTGGAAGATTGCCCGTGGGGTAGCGATGAAGTTTGATGAATTGGGGGTCAAGAGGTTGAATATCAAAATCAAAGTGACATAATAAAAGATTCTTCCAAACGCAGATGATGCAAGTCTCTTGTTTACACACGTAGAGAGGTCGCTGGATGCGTTAGACAGCTGTTCAACTGGTCATGCGGATAACAGTTCAATAAACTGCTATGCCACTTCATTTGTTCGTTAGGTCATCAGTCAATCATACATGTCATAAATGCTTATTCCGGGCTGTCGTTTCAAGAGTTTTTCATGTACAGCAATAAAACTTGGTGTATGCATGCATTGTGGGCTTAGCGTATGTAGCATAGCAAATTTATGCCAGTGTGACCTACTTTTCATGCTTCATCCGCAGCTTCTGACATAACTGCGATTCTATCGACCTCGTTGAGAATTTATCATTTGAATAACTGGCTACATGTTTTTGTTATGTTATCGAGCCAGGCATTCCAGTGCGAAATGAAAAAAAAAATAGACTTCTTTTCCTGCAAGTGGAAATTTCTCATGGCCACTGCAAATCCTGTTTTGGTCGGCTTGATCATGAGTATCAATGGTCAGGTTTTGTCAAGAAAGTTGAAATGTTTGGTTAGAATGCCCATTTGCTTGCCTAGAGCAGAGTAGTTTTGAAATTTTTCCTCTAGAATGACGAATCCATTAACCGAGCGAATCATTCCAGTGGTAAGGTTTTATTAAATAATCTTGGCCTGGAAATGACCTCTCATGACCACTGCAAAGGCTAGTATTGGCTTAAATGACCACACTATTTTGGCCCCGCAGCCAGGTGGCTTCTCGAGCAGGTATAGCTGTACAGTATGGCTCAAAAATAAGTTTAAATGTTTCCAAAACAAAATCAAAAACATGTTAGTATTGAGCAGGATATAAGAAATGTTCTGTTGAATATTTTCGACTGAATTTGATTGGAAGCCATATTCAACATTATCATATAAATACGGCTTTCAGCCCGTTTAATATTTCTCTATGCATATAATATTCAACGAAAGATTTTCATTCGCTAGATAACCTGTATGAGATATTTACATTGGTTCGATAACGTGTAATAATCCCAAAACATGTTAAGTTATTTCTGAGCTATGCTCTAATCAGATAAAATTACTTTCATTTACAGTGAAGACGCTGCCAAGCTAGAAAGGAAATTACGGCAACTCCAGAAACAGCAAGAATTCCAGCAAAGATTGCGAGATAAACAAGGCACTGTGCAGCATGGTATGTGTTTACACTCTACCAGCACAACCTAGAGTAACCGTGGGCGATTACATGATTTAATCGAAAATTGCGATTATTTTTTTAAATCATGAATTTATATGATTAAAAATTAAATAATCGAATAATTGTGAATAATTTCTACTGTATAAAACGTTTCAAAACATACATTATAATTAGTCTTTGCGACTGGTC
Organism: Chaetoderma sp. LZ-2023a; assembly: GCA_034401795.1. Lineage (NCBI taxonomy): Eukaryota > Metazoa > Mollusca > Caudofoveata > Chaetodermatida > Chaetodermatidae > Chaetoderma > Chaetoderma sp. LZ-2023a. Next base: position 31,793,080 of record CM067371.1, on the reverse strand, counting down.
AAGAAAATTTACATTTTGATCAGGAGATATCCATTTCCAGACCAAGGGAAGACATATTTTTTTTAAATGTACCATTGGAATAACTGGCTCGACCATCGAACCAGGCATTCTAGTGATACATTTTCAAAAATAGGTTTCTTTTTGAGCTGGAAATGGACACTTCTAAACACTAGCTTAGGTAATTGGTATTGTTGAACATTATAGACGGGGTAATGTGTACCTAGGCTGATTAATCCAATAATCATCATTATTTTTAAATAATCGATCGTGTTCACGCAAAGCAATAATCGCACCAGCCTAACCTAGACTGAGACTGATAGATGGGTCAGCTCATAGTAAACATTAACAATTATGGCAGGGCTTGAAAATAACATCAATGAACCACTGGAGGGATTCATTTCTAGGCATGCCCCACCCATTTCTAGTTTAGCTGCATCCACTTTTTCTGAACATTGAATTTTTGGAATCGTTAACCCAATTTCAAGGTAATTATGCAGGTAAGCCAGGGCATCATTTTTGAGGCGAGCGATTGCTCTCGCTCGCTTAGCTCGCCTAAAATTAAAATCTGGTGAGCTATTAATCACTCGCCTCAAATTCTTGGCACGAAAAAATGTTTAAAAACATTTTCCCAATGTTTACCTTTTTTATTCGAGGAAATGACGCTAGCTTGTATTGGACTACGGCTAAATTTTGGCCCAAACCCCCCCCCCCCCCCCCCAAAACAAATCCGTATACTTATAGAAAGGATGCATAGAAAATTGAAATCCATTCTCTAAAAATGAACCTACCACGAAAATTGAACGTAATTTCCATACACATGCCTACCGCTGTACCACTATATGCCTTAAAAATATCATGGTGGAAGTGAAATTACTAATGGGACCGCCTAAATATCGCGTATCTTCAATAATGATCATTTATTACATCAAAATCAATTCTACTTTTGACATAAAATGTCGCCTAGAAAATATGGAAATCACGTGACATTAGGAATGTGCTAAGATCAGCAGTTGTGTTTAGTAGATTTCTAATATCTGCCATTCTCTATTTTCATTGGCTTGTACGGGAGAATTTATCCAATCAGAACAGAGAAATAATATTTCTCTTCAGAAAAAATTAATAATGGAACAGTGTTTTCTCTCGTATTGCGCATTAATTTTGTAATGCCGACCAACATTAAATGATCCAAAACGGAATCAGAATTTAAATGACAAAGTGCTTTTTATGGTGGCGGGCCGCTGGCTCTTTTACGATTGGAGGCGCCGTGTTCTAACGAGATCTTATACGCTAACAGGAGTTTTTTATCAAACGGGTACAGATCAGACCTAAAGTACAATACTTAGTTCCTATTGCGCAATGAATTCAGGATTAATTTTGATGTAATAAATGATCAAATATTAATGGATACAAAATATTTAGGGGCTCCAATTTAATAATTTCCCTTCCACTATGATGTTTTGAGGTATACATTAAACATAGTCGTATGGTGGCAAGAATTTGTAACGTGCGAAAATGAGTAAAATTTTCGTGGTATCATTTTTTTTTTTACGAAACTTTACAAACAAAATGTGCTCGATTATAGGATGCATCGTTACATGTCATATCTCAGCCAACTTGACAGTTGATTAAATTTTGCAATACCCAGGCGGAGAAATTAACTTTATTTAATGGTGATCCATACGGATCATTACATCAAATAATTCCCAGATCCCTGGCATTTTGTACTGTTCCTTATTGTGCTGCACATCATCATCATCATCATTTTATGAGGCATAAGCCATTGACTTGTTATTTCCTCAGTGTCTGTGTGTGTTCTTGTTGTAGTATGGCTTGCTCAGTCCAATTCAAAAGTTCTTCCTTTGCTATTTAGTTTATTCTTGAATGATTTGACTGTTGTTGATTAATTAAAACTTCGAAACCGTTAGATTTTGGAGTTTAACCATTTGTACTCCGATGTCAATATTCTATGTTTTGTTGTGTAAACGCTTAATTAGTCAATATTTTACATTAGATATCAAATTATGATGTACACTGAAATCACTCGCCTAAGCTATCCATGGATAGTGATTTCTAGTGAAGCAATCACTCGCCTGGTACTGCCCATGGAGAGTAATTTTTAGCTCACCATGATTTTCTAAAAATGATGCCTTGTTAAGCTATTGAATATTATTAATCTAATCTGAAAGGGGGCCTGGCTGAGTGTTGCTGCCAGTTGATTTTATGGACAGTAGAATGGTGGTTTAATATAACAGAATCTGCTGTTCAAACTGATGTAGTGTGCATTAACCCATACACTGATGAATCCCTGAAAAGGTGAATTCTTTACAATGTAAAACTTAGTCTGTTGAATAATTTGAAATTAATTTGACTGGAAGCCAGTTTTCCTGTGAGTTTACCTTGGAAATGAGATATGGGGAATTCATCGGTGCTTGGATCGGTGGTTAAGGCTTGTAACTCTACAGATCACTGAAAATTAATGGCATTATTTGCACGATCATGAGCATTCCCTAACATGTTGTCGCCGGATGGACAAACTTAATGCTTCCTAGCGACTACTGTTTCATATTTTATTTCAATTAAAAATCTTTTTTAATTCATAATTTCTTTAGTGTGTTTAACTTTTGAATTTCACAATTTTCTCAAAGCAAAAATTATTCAAGCCTAATTTCAATGTGCAATTTATATTTTCCGTAATTGACAGAGTTGTTATCTGTTTTAAAACTGCTTTTCAAGGATAGAAATAAGAAATTTGTTCTGCATGCCTACATCTAACATTGGGATTTTACCTGCAAAGCAAATACCTATGGTTACATGCACATCAATTGACATTATAGCATATCATCCAGAATAGTACATGTACCCTGGATTACAATTGCACATGCACCAGACATATTTGTGTCGCCAGTGATGCCGAAAGCGATACAGGTATCACTTATCTGGTGAGGGCGATGATGACAGTATCAACATTAAACTTCTGCTTTTAGCAAATCATATTTGCCTGTATTTTAGGGTTGCTTAATCCTATTAGAACCAAACTTGGACTCATGGATAAGGAGCCAGCATGATCAGGCCTGCCTAAATTGAAAATTTGCGTAACCCAAAAATCGGTTACGCAAATTTATTTGGCGCATCCCATTTGAGTTCGCGTAATCCATTTTGAATATGATACTATGTGAAGGTAAAATTCATCTCGGTTGCATAATGGAAGTGGCATGTCAGTATTAACCCTTTAATGGTCAAGGTCAATGTATTCTCATATTAAATATCCATTTACTGGCCATAAGAGGACTACCGAAATTACTGGCTCAGTCATCGAGCTAGACATTCCAGTGGGAAATTATCAAAAATAGTCTCTTTGCCTGCAATGGATATTAATAAATGTTATATCGTGCAATATCTCAAAATTTAACTTTGACACGGGAACCGAATTGTATCTAATCCGTACATCCAATGGAAATGTGTTTAGCAGATACAGACACGGAAGTCTTATAAATGAAATCGTCTTCATTCGTTTAAATACGTTACGGCAATGGTGAATGCGAAAATAGCGGATTCATATATTAGCATAGAAATGCGGACATGGAACTAGTCTCTGATAGGGCACTAGTTACATCGCAAATCATCTCAACATAACAGGTTCTATCCGTTTCAATCTTTATTAAATCAGTCTGATTTTTTAAAAAGTATTATCGCCTCCTTTATTGTACAAGATATTAGCAACCAAATTAAATAATTTTGGAAGATTTACCGACACAAATAACAGGAAATTTTCCTGGGAAAATGACAACCAGTTCTTTTGTGGCATCCATTTTGGACATTATAATATTTTGCGGTAATGAATATTTATTAGTTCTCTACAAAGTGGAGGCGAGCCGTTCACTGATTGGCTCTTTCAAGACACACCCTCCTATTTTTCTTCCCGCTACATGACGAAAAGATACACTTGTCAGGGTTATTCGAACGTTCATAGACATATATTATTGCCGAATTAACCTTTGTTGCGCCATGATTTAAATCTAGAATGATCAGATTCATTGTTTCACCATTTGATATGGAAGATTTATCTGATTTTGTTGTGAAAATCGTGATTTTTTGGTAGAACTAACCTGGTAGGAAATTTCCAGCAAAATTGTATAGGCCTGTTCAAAATGACGTTGACATTATCTTTTTCGTTCTTATTGAGCCAGCGTGAAACTTTTTTTATCAAACCAATATTTTGAGTTTTGGGGTTAGCTCCTATAAGGGAGTTTCTCCTTTCAGAAAGTTCTACGGAATTCTATGGGTTGATGTCGGCGATGGCTTCTATTAAGACATAGACTAATGTAAATTCAATATCCCAAGTGACGATGACTGCGCGAACGAAAAATGGGTTATGCAAAAAACATTTTTGTAACCGCCACGCGAATGACCATTTCGTTCGCACAATTTGGGCAGGCCTGATGATGGTAGTGATGGCAGTTGGTCAAAGGTCAATGTCATTTTTGTGTCACCTGTGAAGCAAAAGCGAGACATAGGTATCACTTTTATAGTGGCGGCGGCAACATTAATTTTTTGCATTTAACAAATCATCGTTGCCTATATTTTAGGATTGCTTAATCCTACTGGAACCAAACTTGGACACATGGTTGTCTCTACTGTTAAGAAGCAACATGATGATAATAAGGTCAACGGTCAAGGTCACTGACTGTTTTGGATACATGGTTACCTATAACGTTAGGAAACGGCATGCTGACATTGAGGTCACAATGTCAAAGGTGAAGGTCACTGTGACCCCTCTACAAAACTCATTTTTGTTTAATGTTACGTGTTTAGCCAATCTTATCAGCTTATGTCTCGGGATTGCTTTAGACTAATGGAACACAACTTTGGTACATTGTTACTTATTCCACAAGGATACAGGTCTGTAACAGGGATGACAGCAAGCTAAAGTTCACAGAAAACTTTGTTATTTTTTAACATTAAGTTTTTGCGTTTAGCAAAACCTAGCAGGTTGTAATTTGGGATTGCTTAACCCTAATGAAATACAACTTGGGTACATGTTTTCTTATATGAAAAGGAAGCTGAGAGGTGACAGGGACATCACTAGGTCAAAGGTCAAGGTCATTCTGACCTTGCTATTTAACCCCCGCTTTTTAAACTTTAAGTTTTTCTGTTTAGCAAATCATTCACATTTATATTTTAGAATTACTTAATACTACGAGACTAATCTTGGACACATGGTTCCCTATACAATACGAAAGGCGCATGATGGTAATGTCACTAGGTCCAACATCAAGGTCCTCGTAGTCTTAATATTTGGCCTGTGTCATGTCTGTATTTCTAATGTTAAGTTTTTGTGTTTGCGTATATTTTAGAATTGCTTAACCTTTTCACTAACAAGTCCCTGAAAAAGTAACTTGTTTACATATTCTGTTGGATATTTTATATTAATTTGACTGGAAGCCATTGCTGCCTAAGGCTCCCAGTCAAATTGGTTTTTCTTAAATTCAACAGTTTCCCTGTATGGTTGCCTTGAAAATGAGATATGGGGAATTCATCGGTGAAAGGGTTAATCCTACTGGAACCAAGCTTGGACACACGGTTTCATATACCATACCGAGGATGAGCATGATGGTAGTGAGGGCATTAGGTGAAAGGTCAACACCTTTCTGACATCGCTATTTGACCTCAAGTTTTTCCATTTAAATCATTTACATTTATATTTCGGGATAGCTTAATTTTATTGGGCTCAGGTTGAACACATGGTTAACTGTAATGTTAGGAAGTAGCATGACAACATTGAGGTCACACGATCAAGGTCACAGTGACAAACAGGGGGCAGATGAGACAATTAAATCTTCGGCATTCTTATAACCGTACTATTTGACCTCTGCTATTCCAACATTAAACTGTTACATTTAGCAAATCATTTACATTGATATTTCAGGATTGGTTAATGCTGTTGGAACTAAACTGGGATACATGGGTGCATATAATGTTAGGAAGCAGTATAATGGCATTGAGGTCGCAAGATCAACAGTCAAGGTCACTGGGAAGGCAGAGACAGGCGAGACATTTGATTCACATTTAATTCTGTGTAGTACTTGTTCACCTGCATTATGGCTTAATTTGACCCCTGCTTTTTCCACAGCAGCTACTCCTAACATCATTTTCAGTCCACAATCATTAGCAAAGACAAGCCGGTCATTACCAAGGCCACATAGATGTAGGTCTTCACCACGGTTACAGCATAAGACAGCCCCTCCCAGACCATTACAGGATCACACAGCGAATAACATCCAAGCTGAAACTCCCCAGTCTACAGAAAATAACGGTGGAGGGAATCCTGAGGCGTGTGTCAGAGCAGAAGATGATTTAGGTAAAGGACAAAATAATCATGATTACTAAATTAATCAGCCTGGGTGTAAATTACACAGACAGCCACAAAGGCATATCAATGACGAAAGGTGCACTGGTGTTTAGAAATATTGCTAATGAAAATCATTGCCTGTAGAGAAGGACAATTACACTGTTTTCAAAATGAACACCAGTCATTTTCATTTTATCCAATTGTAAAAATATTTTCATCGCATTTTTTTTAGTTTGATAATTAGTTAAAACAATCTTAACCATTTAATGGTTATGCCAAAAAAAGGTTCTGCAGGGCCTTCAGGAATGTCCCCTTTGGAGGACAAGTGTTGTTTTTGGAAATTTATAGCTGGAATGACTGGCTCGATAATCATGCCAGTCATTGCAGTGGTAAATTTTCAAAAATACTCCTCAACCTCCAAATGGCCATTGAATAACCAAAAATCTTTATTTTCTTGTCCAATTTTAGCAGTAAAGCATTAAAAGTCTTTCACCGCTATAGACCTGTTACACCAAATTCTTTGTGATGTAAAATATGTTTAATTTTTTTTTTTGAGATTTTGAAATGATTGTTCCCCGTTTCTTAAGTTTCAAAATATTTACCATCCTATCTGAAATTATGTTTCAATGTTGAAATGTTAAGCGTATATTTTCTCCACTTGTCTTTCAAAACAGAAGATGCAGAGATCTGGAGCCAGTTTGTCGAGCAAGATTTGATGCGAATAAATGACCAGACAATCACATCAGGGGTATCCAGTTCAATGACCGATGGTGCCATGAGTATAGACAAGGAAACCACGATACACGACTCCACAGATACCTGCATGAATACTAATAAGAATGATAGTGAGACGAAAAATCTGACTATGAAAACTAATGTGACTACCGTTGCGACTAGTATTAAGAAACAGAACCGAACTCCATCTAAATGTCTAATAAATCGTGGTGCAAGTACGAGTACACATGCAGGTGTTGGCAGTAATAACAGGAGTGTTGGTATTTCTGTTACTTCTAGTCAGGGTGCAAGACAGAGTCACAACTTTGGTAGGTCGTTCTGTTTATGCTTTAACCCTTTAAAGGTCAAGTCAGCCAGAAACAGCCTCTGCAGTGGTCTTGAGGAATGTTCGTTTGGCGGTCAAATGAAGACTATTTTTGAAAATCTAAAGCTGGAATGCCTGGCTCGATAACCATGCCAGTCATTCCAATGGTAAATTTTCAAAAAATAGTTCTCTCTTGGCTTGCAAATGGAAATTTAATAAGCAAATATTTAGATTTTCTTGACCAAATTCGAACATTAATGTATTAACCGTTGAAATTCCATTGTCTTAGTTTCAAGACAACTATATAGAAAAGCTGTTGATTATTTTGAAACTAATTGGACTGTATTCTTCCGGCTATAGGCAATAAAGAAAAAATTTATTTCAAAATATTCAACAAAATTTTCTTTTCATCCTCGAGTATTTGTCATTTCTGGGGTGTAAGTGTGAAAGGGTTAATGGTGTCTGTGCCTATTTATGATGGATATATAGAATGAGCCATCAAAAAGTGCCACCGCGCAATGTCTCCATGTAAAATGTAGTTTTCAGAAATTCAGCAGGCTGGCAGTTAAAGACAGGTTGTCGCTTAGCCCATTAATGGTCAAAAATCTAAATATTTGCAAACCAAGAAATTACTATTTTTGAAAATGTATCACTGGAATGGCTGGTGCATTGATCAATGGTACTTTTCCTGTTGGTCAATAATGTCAAGGATGCCAATATTCTTGCATTTCCATATCCAGACTCTACTTTGACCATTGATCCATTAGTAAATGGCATCTATTAACACATTTGAACAATGTGACAGTAGTGTCAGGGATGGCTGGCCCATTGATCAATGGTACTTTTCCTGTTGGTCAATAATGTCAAGGATGCCAATATTCTTGCATTTCCATATCCAGACTCTATTTTGACCATTGACCCATTAGTAAATGGCATCTATTAACACATTTGAACAATGTGACAGTAGTGTCAGGGATGGCTGGCCCATTGATCAGTTGTACCTTTCGGTTGGTCAGTAATGTCAAGGACGCCAATATTCTTGCATTTGATCTTTTTTATTTGCTTGTGACCATTGACCCATTCGTAAATGGGATTTGTTATGTGTGCCCCATGAGCCAATTGAGCTTTCTCTGGTGGCCAGTAGTCTCAGGCATTAATTAATGTAAACATGTTTACAGTTCCTTACCAGCTAGGTGAGCACTATGGTCCTTGGGCCATTTATTTTGTTTTAAAAAATCTGATTTCTGGAGCCTAACTTTAGAAAGGTTGTGTGCACTCGCTTCAAATTTGTTGAGTGTATTGTTTAGGATACAACCTCACTGCAATTGCATTACAACGGAATCTGTCCATATTCGCCAGAGTACCCTTCCATGAAAGTTGTATTTCAGCTCAATAATGTTGCTTCAATTTGCACTAATGTCGGCAGAGGTGTGACCAGAACTGGTTTTTAGCCCACCGAAGTGCCAAGTGAGCTTACGCCATGGTGGCCATCCCTCCATCCGTCCATCAAATTGCTTCCTCATTTATGCTTAGACCGATTTCAACCAAATTTGGTTGAAAGGATCCTATGGTGGTAGGCTCCAGAACTGCTATTCAGAATTTTGATCGGTCTATTTTTCTGGTGGCCATCATTTAAAACACTACTCCAATTTAAATGGCGGGACTTCAACGAAACTTGGGTGGACTAACCATCTTAGATTTTCTGAAAATCAGTTAAAAGCCTACTCAGTAACCACTGGGCCGATTTTAAGCAAACTCGTTTGAGAGAACCCTAGAGTGGTATGTTTCAGAATGTGTCTATTTTTCCCGTGGCTATCTTAAATTTTCCGAAAAATGGCGGTAAATCGTTTAAAAGGCTGTTCCTCATTAACTGCTTGTGCACTTTCAACCAAACTTGCCTGGAAGGATAATAGTCTTGTAGATTTCAGAACCTGAATACAGAATTTTGATTGGTCAATTTTTCCGGCTGCCATCTTGGATTTTCTGAACATTTTGGAAAATCAGTTATAGGGTGATTTCTCCTGAACCGCGTGAACGATTTCAATCAAACTGGGTTGGGAAGACCCGAGAGTGTTAGGGCCTATGCTTCAGAAAATTCTGTACAGAATTTTGAATGGTCTGGGTTTCGGGGCGGCCCTCTTGAATTTTCCGGGAAATCATTTAAAATGCTACTCCTCATTAACTGGTAGGTTTCAAAAGTTCAATACAGAATTTTGATTGGTCAATTTTTCTGGCAGCCATCTTGGATTTTTTTAACATTTTGGGAAATCAATTAAAATGCAACTTCATTAACTTCTTGAATGATTTCAAGCAAACTGGGTTGTGAGGCCCTAGACTGGTGTGCTTCAGACCTTATTTACAGAATTTTGATTGGTCAATTTGTTCGACGGCCATCTTGGGTTTTCTGAAAAATGGCTGGAAATCATTTAAGCGCTACTCCTCCAATATAAAGTATACCTAATATTTAGGTGGTCCCAGATAATAAGTTTACTTCCGCAACAATGGACATGGTGTATAATAAGCATATGTGTAAGGCGGCAAGAATTTGTACCAGTAAATAGTGTTCTATTTTCTTGTTATTGGCGATCGTTTTTTATGTGTTTTAGAGGATGGATTTCAACTTTTTATTGACATATAACTAATAAAGATCACCCATAAAACAGATATTCGATTAAGACTGATATGAAAAGTCATATCGAAACTGATATGGCTGTAAGCCAAACCGCGCAGCCCTAGGAATTTTGATTGATCAATTTTTTAGTGACCATCTTGACTTTTCTGAAAAAAATTGTTTTAAAACACTACTCCTCATTAACTGCTTGGTCAATTTCAAACAAATTGGCTGGAAGGATACTAGGCTGATAGGTTTCAGAACATTTAATTTAATTTAATTTCATCGATAACTAAGTGGGGTGATTAAAGTTTGTTCAAGAGAACTTGATCCTTGATAAAACATGGTTGTCATGGAACAGTTAAAATTTTGGTTTTGATGGGCATATTGGGTTTTTTATTGGCTGGAATCTAGGGTTCAATCTGATTGTAGTTCAGCGCTCATCATTATTTTCCCATTAAATATGGATTGTACCGAATTCCCAATTTTGTTACTGCTGAATTTAAAGTGTTATATTTGTTCAAATCATAATTGTTCAAATGGTAATAATTCAGGTGAGCATTAAGGCCCTTGGGCCTCTTGGTTTATTACTTTTTAAACTCTGTATTACAGGAGGTCTTTCCGCTGGAAAGCGACGCCGGACCGATGCACGCTGAAAGGAAGAACAATAAGCAGAGAAGACGGAGGTCAACAAGGAAGTGCAGTCTCATTCTAACAAGAAATGTTAATGAGGACATATGGCTCTACCACAGAAATATTACAAATTTAACACTTAATGACTGAATTTGATCAAAAAAAATTTTGAATTTTTTCATAAAATATGTCCATTTGCAGGCTAAGACAAGACTATTTTTTTTAAATGGTCTTCTCTTAGCCTGCAAATGGGCATTGCCAAAGACCCACTGTAGAGGCCGGCTTTGGCCAGCCTGACCCTTAAAGGGTTAAATACGTAATCTGTGGTCCATATTGATGAATCACGGTAGCTGGAGTATTTGGTGCATCGTGTTTGATTGACAGTGCGTTATAACCATGTTTACCCTTTAACCTTGAAACTTCAGAGTCCCAATTTCAAGACAACTATGCAGGAAAGGTAGTGAATATTTTGAGCCAAATTTAACTTGATCCTTCCAGACTTTCTTACATCAAAAGGAATTTGTGAGTTCTTGTCTGTAGAAGTGTAAGGGGGTGCTACCTTCCAGTCATATTAGCTTCAAAATATTCAACAGAATATTCTATGTATTGGAAAGAATTTACTTTTTCTGGGGTTTGCAAAATTTGAAAGAGTAATTCTTTACGATATAAAACTTATTCTGCTCAATATTTTGAAATTAATTCGACTGGAAACCGTTGCTGCGTTCCAGAAAAACTAATTTCAATATCTTCCACAGTTTTCCTGTGTTGTTGGCTTAAAAGTGAGATATGGAGAATTCATCAGTGAAAAGGTTAATAGTCAAGGGTTAAAAAGTATGAAAATCATTAAAGATCTATAAGAATGTGTATAGACTGGACTTGATGAAATATTCCTTATTTATGTGATATATTGTGTTTGAATAAATGTATATACCGTATATTATTATATCAGTGATTTATGGTTGCTGCCTTATTATCCCTATGGAGACTAAGTCAGGCTGTATAATTTTTAGCTCGACTACGAAGTAAAACAAGCTATTGCGATACCCTGCACACCATCCGGTGGTGGCAGCGGTGATGGCGTCGTCGTCGTTCAATTTGTTTAATCATACTGGACCCAAACTTGGGCACATGCTTCCTTATAATGACACAGCGTCTCACGATGATATTGGGGTCAAGACATCAAAGGGCAAGGTCACTATGACCTTGATAAAAACTGGTATTTTCAACATTAACATTTTCCGTTTAGCTCAACTTTTCTGTTTATATCTCCGGTTTGATTAATCATACTGGATCCAAACGTGGACATATCCTTTCTTATACTGACACGACTTCACACAATGACATTGGCATCACAAGGTCAATGGTCAAGGTCACTGTGACCTTGGTAAAAACATTTTTCGTTTAGCTCAAATTTTCTTTTTATATCTCGGGTTTGGTAAATCATACTGGACCCAAACTTGTACTCATGCTTCCTTATAATGACATGACATCACACAATCATGTTGTGTTCAAAAAGGTCAAAGGTGAAGGTGGCTGATACACATCGCGACCGTCGTCCATCTGTCAACCTTCGTATAAAAATCCTACCTCCTCATTAACCGCTTGGCAGATTTCAACCTAATTTTGCTGCATGCACCCTACTGGGGTAGGCTTCAGAACCTCTATACAGAATTTTAATTGGTCAATTGTTTTGCTGAAAATCTGAGATATTATGAAAAATTTAACGAATATTGTCAAAAGTAATGCTATTCCTCAATAACAGCTTTGTGGATTTCAACCTAATGTGGCTGGAAGGACCCTAATGTTTTTGGCTTCAGAACTTGTATACAGAATTTTGATTGGTAAATTTTTTTGTTGTGAAAATCTGATTTTATGAAAATTTACAGATTTATCGGAAATTTTCAAAACGCTACTCGTTATTAACCACATGGCAGATTTGATCTTACTTTAGCTGTTAGGACCCAATTGGGCTAGGCTGCAGAACTTGTCTACAGAATTTTGATTGATTAAGTTTTTGGGTGAAAACCTTAGTTGTTATTACACCACAAATATATCCATTACCGTTCAATCACTACGTGCTAAATCAATTATCTGCATTTAGCTACCAGAATAAGATTTTTATGCTTGCATACACTGCTCCCCATGCCTATTCCTATAAATATGGACCCTCAACCAGTTTACTGGTTAGGTCCATCTCCAGTATATTAACTGATATAGACTGGCACCAGTCTGCACTCACTCCATAGTGATGCCTGTCACTAAGCGCACTTGCGCAAGCACACTGGAGCCCAAATAGGAAACAGATCCACTTTTCACTTATTCTGCAAGCATATAGCTTTGTGCTGTGTCAGCTTACTATTGAAGGACTTCCTCACGCTAAGATATGCCTACTATGAAGTCTATCCTCCCAAAATTATGTTTTTGGAAGTATTTCGTGGTTATATTGAACTTTATAACTATGTATATAAATGTTACCGGTTTTCGTGGGTTTAATTTTCGTGGTAACAACTTTAACATGCCTAAGTCATCATCATATAAAAACACTCTATTACTCCAGTGAGCCTTTAATCACTTTCAGGTAAAAGAAAAATAGTGCTTTACAGGGAATTACGTTTATTTCCCTATGATAGAAAACAATCTTGAATTTGAACTTTTCCGGCCTTTCTTTGAAAGGCATTTGCATGTTTCTAGACTCCTTTTATCGAAATTCTAAGCTGTATGCTTCTTTCGTAATCTTTTTTCGTTTTTAAGAGTGTTTTAACGAACGATAAATCAAGTCCTCAATCTGTGAACGAGTTGACTCTGTGGAGTATGGAGGACATGTCTGTTTTAAGTGCACTACGTGTACCCCCACATCGATGTGCGGGTTTTGCATAGGGTGGTCTGCGTTCATATCTAAGTTTTCTTTAAGGCTTATTCGTCCTTACAGCGCTGCCCTCTGGTCATCCTTCCCCTACCTCCGTTGCTAGTAAGACAAAAGCTGTGTCTTTTGCAATATTCTAATATGTCTTTCAGCAGCAACGGGGGGTGGGGGGGGGCCTCTTCGGCGAATTCGGAAGCTGTGTTAGCTTTATTTGCGAGATTTGAATCCTTCGCTGGCATTCCCGCAAATGGGGGAAACCGATTCCTCTAACGTCAATGCAAGTAATCAGGTCTCCTAAAAAAAGTCTAGAGCGACAAAGCTCTTGAAGGTGAGCTCGTGCAGGTCACCTGGTCAAACCCACATTAGTCTTGAGGGTGATAGGCATAACCCTCAAGCAGTGGTGGCGGCGGCGGAAGCACCCGTCCAAAAGCCGTATGCTAATGCCAATATTTCGGTCATACCTGTCGTCAAGATTCTCCATAGGTCGCCTATAGCTAAGAGTTCGCATTCTAGCTTTGCTAGTTCTTCCGTTTCCATTGTGGTAGATTCGGGACTCGGGTATACTTCCATTTTCCGGTGCTACGTCCGTTCCGACCGTTTCTGGTATGACTTCCGGTTTTGTTGGACATCCGGGTCTTCAAGATCCGGTTCTTACTTCCGTTCCGACCGTTTCCGGTATGACCAATAAGCTCTTCCGACTTCCGCTTCCAAAGATCAAATAATTAGAGCAAATAAGCTCTCGAAGGTGATCTCGAGCAGGTCACCGGGTCAAACCCACGTGAGTCATGAGGTTGTAAATAAGAAGAAAAGCCATGACCTTCAAGCAGTGGTGGCGGTGGCGGAAGCCCCGCCCGCCCCCCCCCCCCCCCCCCCCCCCCCCCGTCTTTAACATATATGCCAATGTCAAAGTCTTAGATCAGTCGTAGTGGATTCAGGTCCTCAGGACAGGGGTTACTTCCGTTTTCCGGATCTACCTCCGTTCTTACCGTATCCGGTCTGACTTCTGGTTTGCATATTTCCGGTTCCTATGCTTATTCTGGTTTTTTACTGTACATCCGGGTTCAGTTTCCGGTTGTCTTCTTCCGGTTTGCGCATTTCCGTTTCCTATTTTTTCATTTCCGGATTTGTACATCCGGGGATAAGGTCATTACCGGTTTTCATGGTGTTTTATGATTAACTTCTGGTTCTGTTTTCCTTTTTTTGATTTTCGGTGATAGCTCTTATTGAGATTCCATGTTTGTCTTTCCTAGGATCTAGTCATCATCTTGCCTAAGAGTTAGTCTTATTTCAGTAAGTGCTTTTAAAATCGGAATGTTTAATCGCTGAAAATATTAATTCCGAGACATTGCCAGTCTTGAAGTCTCATGGAATTGTAGATATTCAGCATTTTTTCTTTTATCAGTGAAACGATTCAACGTAATTAAAGACTCTTCCGACTGGTTGCCAGATGGGTTTTTTGTTGCATCCGATAAGTCAGTCGGTATTCTGCGCATTATCGCTAGATACAAATTTCATCCAACTTTAGATGGCCAGTTGTCCTCGGGCCGTTCAGCCTTTTTTCTCACTCTTTTCCTCTTATGTCAGCAGGTTGACATATTTATTTTAACCAAAGGGAGTTTATTTGTTGAAGAAAATCCCTGTTTCTAGCATAATTCTTAGTCTAATTCTGACAGGCGCTGAAAGGAAAAGATTCAGTAGTGTATTCATAGGGAAGAGAATGGCTCTAAGATTAATGATTACAAGAGCAAGAAGACGCTGAGAATAGAGAAATAAGATAAAAAGGGTGAAGGAAGTAGGAATAAAAGCCGAGTTTTTTCTTCTGCGTTGTCACAGTCATGGTTTTGGTGAGTCATTTCGCTTTGATTTTATATAGTCTCTGTCTTTCAGCGTTTTGTTTCGTGATTCAACCCATAGTGTTTTCATCACAATCAATTATCAGTGTTTTGTGCATTTAACATTCGAGCTGTTCCCGGAGATTCATTATCAGTCTATCAATCATTCCTTTTATTGGCATATCAAACTCAATGACATCCGTTTTTACAAGATGATAATATTGGTTCTAAGTCTTTAAATATGAATAAGTAAAGATAAGTATAGGTCTCTTCCTTCATCCTCTGCCGCTTCTAAAGTTTTCTTCCAGTCATGTTCTTCCTCTCTCTTTCAGTTTTCTTCTTTTTTCCCTCCTCTGGGGTTTTCCCGTATTTCATCTTCTATCAATCCTCTCCAGGGATCTTCTGGTCCTGTTCTTTCCTCTTCTTCCTCCTTTGATCATCTTGATCCGATTGTTTCTGTCGTTCTCTCTTTTGAGCTTGAGTTTCTAATTGTTGATTAAGGTCTGGTTTTCTCATTGTTTTCTGTGCTTAGTGATTCGTCTCTTGTTCGTTCTTTCATGTCAGCTTTTTTCTCTATTCTTTCAAGCTCTTCCGCTAGTGGCCTGAATCACTTCCCATGTCCTCTGGTCAGGTTGTTGTATCTGATCACATTCCTTCTGATCAATCTTATTCCTTTTCTGATTCTTTACAGTTTTCTCTTCAAGCTTCCAGGAGGCCATGCTCTCCTCTTTTCACATCAAGAGTATACTTACCTCCCTAATACTTTTGATATTGCTAAATATTGGCTTTCACTCAATAAACACTCAGATTAAAACAGTTAGGTGCCCCTACTGGGCAGGGAGTCAGAGCGTAGTCTGGCGGATGCCAGCCCCACCACCGCGCATGCGCAGACTAGCACTTCCTCTTTGCTAATTTATTGGCTGAGAGACAACACATGCTTTCATGATAGAATCTTTCTATACTCTTTTCAAAGCTTTTTAAGACTATTATATAGAAGTTTACCGCTGACAAAGATGGCTGAGAGAGTGACTTCGCCACAGGAGGGCCTTGGACCTTTAAATCAGGTGACTTCTAGTAAAATTAGCGAGTTTTGTCCCGTTGTAATGTGTTTCCGGGACTCTCGCTAAACGTGATAAGCGCCTTAATTAGTTGGGGTTTTTTCAACTAGGTGCTATACAAGACTAATCTCTCTTTGTGTTTATGTCCACAGGTCTGTGTGAAGGAGAAATAAGGACATGACATCAGCAGAGGGTTTGTGTCTCTCCACCATGGTTCCATTTCCTACTAATACTGTTAGGTTATCTAACCAAAAATTCTATGCCCAGTGAGTTGGAGGCCTATTATAAAGGTCTTCTCACTTTGCCCTCTTGATCCAATTCCTTCCCCTTGAGGTGGAGAGAGTTAAGAGGCGTTCAGTGGTGGAGTTCTCCAGTTCATCAGGTTGGATGGTTTGTCTAGACAAGGTGTCAGGTATTAATTATTGATATGAGAAAGGGAGATAATTAACACTATTTGCCATTGTTATCAGTATTTATCTGATGCTTGTGTAGTCGAAATGTCCATTCTGCACATGTTCTGGTTAGAGACACAATTCGTCCTTGCACTGGGATGTTTGTTGGGATCGATTTTGTCCTGTCATAGGATTAATGACGTCATAATCAGTTTTGCTCTTTAATTACAATTAAAGTTGTCCGAAGCTGGTTTCTCATAAAAATTATGATCTTTATGATCATTTCCTTCTCTTGAGTTGGTTAGTTTCTAAGCGTAACTAGTTTGCTCATACTCCTCGTCCTTTGGCCTTTTTCAGAGACCTGGTTGTGCGTCCTGTGGACGATTTTTGAGGGACAAGTTTGGCCCTCATCTATGTTTTCAGTGTAGCCCCTGTGGTCCCTTGCTTAATTGCGAGATATGTAAGCACTGGGGGGGCGAGCTAATGTCCGAATTCTTGTGGTTGCAGGCGAAGGACAAGTTGGAGGAGGAGAAAAAGAAGCTGAAAAAAGAGGTCGTAAGTAAGAAGGGTAAGAGGAAGGCCTCGTCCGCGGTGGACATGGAGGCCTTCCGGACCGAGATGGGAGAGATGAGGAGGACAATCAAGGATTTGGTTCCAGAGTTGCTTCGTGGCATGCTTCCTGGACCAAATCCTTTATTGACCTCATCATCTGCTTCGGAGCAGGTAATCCCCACCTCTGAATCAACGTTCCTTAGTACGCTTCCGTTGTTTGAAGATTCAGAGGTGGCCCCATTAGAGGGGGTGTTCCACGGCCCTGGCAGCAGGCTTATTGCCGCGCCCAATAGGGACCGTGGACGGTCGTCGCTGGAACCCGCGGGCTGCTCTCAGTCCAGGGGTATCCGCACACCGCGGCTGCCAGTACCTCGTATGGCGCCTTCCCTGGCCAGTCCGGGTTAGCTCTCTTTGCTGACCCGGAGTCTAATCTTTCTGGCCAGGAGGATGATGATTACCTGTTAGGGTCGCCGTCTGAACACGTGGCCATGGAATATGACGTTTGTGCGCCCCTCGCGGGGAATACAGGCGCCTTTTTCCACGGTTCTACTCTCCCAGGGGTAGAATCCACGGTTCAGACTGTGGCCCTGGGCGCTGAAGGCCAGCGGTACCGCATACCTCGGCTTGCCGAGAGTGTAGCTGGTGCTGGCCGGGGCCGTGGTGGGGCGGTATATGCCCCGCGCTCTACCACGGCGCCTGCTCCTGGTCAAACCAGTGAGATTAGCATGCCGGTATTATCAGGCCCGCATGCTCTCCCTGGCTTGCCGGGGATATCAGCGTATCCGCCGTCAAGCTCTGTTGCTTGTGCTCAGGAGGAAGACGAAGGCCCCCGTCTTGTAGAGCGCTCGCAACTAGCCACGGAGGAGGATTGGTCTGACGCTTGCCAGTGGTTGGTGAGTGTTAGACCAGATCTGCCCGTGGAGCAGTCGGCTAGCCAGCGTGAACACAGGCCGTGGTTAGCTGGTAAGCCTACTGCTAACGCTATGCCTTCTCTGCCGCTGGCAGAGCATGTCGCTGACATGTTCGAGGCGGCGGAGACGTCCATTAAGGCGAGTGGACGTCTCGCTAAGGCCCCGCGCGAGGTGGCCAGGCGTTGCCGCATCGTGCCCCTGGACTACCAGCGGTACGGTGTGGTACCAAAGCCGAGCGTGGATGACCGCGCGGCTTTGGGTGAGGATGCGCGGCCAGGCTCCCGTTCTGACACGGGAGTCTTGTGTTCGAACGCGTTGCGTTCGGCAAATACCGCGTTGCGTGATGCGGAGGAGAGTGGGAGGGCTTCGATTGCCGCTCTGTCCCACGTCTCCCAGCTGTTACAAGGGGTAGTAACAGCATCCGCATCGCGCCAGCCAAGTCCGGTCACAGTCCAGCGAGCCATCCAGGATGGTATCAACCTGGCTCTGGACTGTATGACGTGGGCGGTGACCAGGAGTGTCCGGGCAAGGCGCACTTTTGCCTTGGATAATCTGTGCCCGTCCCAGGACCTCTACAATAGGCTACTACGTACGCCTATGACAGGTCCTGGTCTCTTTGGAGGTGAGGGATGTAGACACCTCCAGGAGACGGTTACTCTGGTCAATAACCAGAGGGCGCTGCGCGAACAGTTTGAGGTGCTTCGTCGTGCCAACGTTCGCGCCGCACCCCCTGCGTATCGTCCCCTGCAGGCTCGAGGTGGTAGTGGCCAGGTCAGAGGCCAACCACCATCGCAGCGCCGGCCTCGGCCGCGTGCGATTCGGCCAGCAGCGAGGGGGGCGCAGGCTCCTCAGGCGCAGTCAGCCAGGCAGCCACCCGCGCACCGAGGTGCGCGCGGGGCTGGTCGTGGCGCGCGAGGATCTGGGCGGGGTAATCGTTCCTGATGGGACGGTTACCGCGGTGAGAACCGCGCCGGTGTTTCTGGCAAAGGAGACAGTGCCGCTCTTGCACTCCTTATGTCCACCTCTATCCCTAGGTGGACCGATGGGAGGCCGATTAGCCGACCACATGCAAGAGTGGGAACGGTTAACTCAGGACCGTTTAGTCTTGCGATGGCTTTCAGTCGGGTATCATCCCGATTGGATGACAGGCCCGCCATCGCGACTGTCTCTAATGCCGATCTGGACTCCAAATCCGAGAGATCCAGATCAAAGGTTGTGTATCGAGGAGGAAATAAATTCCCTCATACAAAAAGGAGCTATTCAGCCGGCACAGAGGTGTCCGGGCTTCTATTCAACCCTGTTCTTAGTAACAAAGAACACCGGAGGGTGGAGACCAATTCTCAACCTCAAGCCATTGAACAAGTTCATAGAGACGCCCAGTTTCAAGATGGAGACTGTGCGCTCGGTGTTGGCGGGGTTAGAGAGGGGAATGTGGACAGCGTCGATAGATTTGAAGGACGCTTATTTCCACATCCCCATACACAGGAGTTTCCGTCGCTTCCTGAGATTTGCATTCCAGGGCAGACAGTGGGAATTCAGGGTGCTACCCTTCGGAATTTCCACGGCTCCTCGGGTTTTCACCCGTGTGGTTCTTGCCATCACCGCATACCTCCGCAGGAGAAGCATAGCAGTCCACACGTACATAGACGACTGGCTGTTGAAAGCGCACACCCGGGAAAGTTTGTCGGCCAGTCTGGAGATTGTTTTGAAAACTCTCACAGACTTAGGCTGGATGATCAATTTCCCAAAATCAGAGCTGACTCCATCCCAGAAGTTTGTTTACCTGGGGATGTTCTTCGATCTAGAGACAGGATATGTTTATCCTACTCAGGAGAGAGTTCAGAAACTCATCTCATTAATTCAGTCAGTGTGCGACAGTCGTCATGTCCTGGCACGGGTTTACTTGAGAATGCTGGGGTTGATGGTTTCATTGGAACCAGTCATTCCTCAGGCCGCCTTACGCAGGCGGCCGATCCAGTTATTTCTCATGACACAATGGACCCAGAGTACAGGTTCGCTGGACTCGAATGTGTCAGTGTTGGCGCCTCTGATTCATCACCTGCAATGGTGGTTGGACACAGAGAATCTCTTGGTGGGGGTTATGCTAACCCCTCCCCACCCTCAGGTGACTGTGTATACAGATGCATCGATGGAGGGCTGGGGAGCTTGCCTGGAAGAATCCACGATATCAGGGCTTTGGAATCTGGAACAGTCAAAGGAACATATAAATCTACTGGAGCTAAGAGCAGTAGTCCTGGGCCTGGAACATTTCTTACAGAAAGTTCAGGGCAAGATTGTTCTTATTCGTTCAGACAACTCAACAGTTGTGACTTACATAAACCGCCAGGGCGGAACGAAGTCGCCCAGTCTCTGTATGATGACATGGAAACTGCTTTGTTGGTGTCTGGATCACCAGATTACCTTGAAAGCAGTTCATATTCCGGGAAGGTTAAACCTGCTAGCAGACTCATTGAGCCGAAGGATGAGTGTTTTACCCACGGAATGGCAACTAAATCAATGTGTGGCGGATCGTCTGTTCGACCATTGGGGGAAACCCAACATCGATTTGTTCGCAACGAAGAAGAATGCGAAGATGACGACGTACGTCTCTCCGATTCCGGATCCAAGCGCTTTCGCAACAGATGCGTTAGCTATCAGCTTGGGGAGAATGTATGCATACGCATTCCCTCCAGCAATCCTGATTCCAAAAATTCTTCAGAAAATCAGACAAGAGGAATGCCAAGTGCTTCTGATCGCCCCGGATTGGCCAAGCCGATCATGGTATACGGATCTGCTGGACCTTCTGGTCTGCAATCCGGTTCCTCTGCCTCTGATGGACGATATTATCTTCCAGGGCAAGACCCTTCACAACAATCCGTCAATGTTCAGATTGACTGCGTGGATGTTGTCAAGGAATCTAGAATTAAGGAGGGCTTTTCTGAGCAAGCAGCCATGTTTATGGCCAAAGCCAGGAGGGGGTCAACCTCCAGAGCATATAATTATAAAATCAACAGATTTGCAGAATGGTGCTCAAAAAGATGTATTGATCCAATGGATGCATCTATTCAGATAGTAGCTGATTTCCTCTGTCACCTTTATGATGCCTATAGCCTCAAGCCTAACTCTATTGCTGGTTATAAGTCAGCTTTAATGTCTGTTATTCCTTGCTTGGCTAAGAGGGGAAGTGATGAAGTGAATACATTAAATGTATTAATTAAAGGCATGGGCAATCTAAGACCAAGGAATCCACCGGTGATTCCGTCTTGGAGTTTATCGCTAGTGCTTCAAGTACTAGGTGATAAGCCGTTTGAACCACTTAGTTCCATTTCTATGAAACTATTAACACTGAAGACTGTGTTTTTAATTGCTGTGGCCTCGGCTAGGCGTAGGAGTGAGATTCATGCCTTATCAGCCGAGGATGACCGTTTTGTGGTTTCAGGGGAAGGCCTTAAGCTGCTACCTAGGATTAATTTCTTGGCTAAAAATCAGTCGTTGAAATATCCAGGTCAACCTATTATTTTGCCTGCTTTAACTAGATATGATCCTAATTCTAAAGCATGGTGTCCTGTCCGGGCGCTTCGCCGGTACAAACAACGTACGGCGGAGTGGCGCACCGATCAGTCAGCGTTATGGTTGTCATATATTGAACCCCATGGCAGGGCTTCTAAGGACACCATTTCCAGGTGGATTGTAGAATGCATTCAGTTTTGCCATAAATCCGCCACCGGGAAGCAGGTTGACGTGGCCAAGGCTCACAGTGTCCGCGGCGTAGTGACATCCACTGCCCTATTTAATGGGGTCCCTGTGGATGATATTATGTCGGTGGCTCAGTGGCACTGTGAGTCAAGTTTTACAGACCATTATCTCCGTGACACCTCTAATCCTCTAGCCTTGTCGATTTTGAAAAAAATAACTAGGCATATATATTTTTGATGGGGTTTCCTCATTGCATTATATATTTCACAATTAATTTATGGAAACAACCACTAATTTGGGACTGCATCGATCTTCACCAATGGGAAGAGGATGTCAGCAGCCATTTCAACAAGGTCAGTCTTGTGTATGTGTTGTCCATTGTTGATTGTCTTGTCACGTTACCCGTTATTTATATGATGATGGTTTTGTGTATTTATGTGGTTCATTGTTGAGAGTATACGAAAATGGAGTTTTTTCGTCTCTGTCCTGTAGTACATGGCACTTGTACGTAGAGAGCGTATAGGGACATTGAGGTCATTCGACTCTTCCTCCCAGGAAGGAGGGGGGGGAGCGCATATGACATTCGGTCATCTCTCATACATCGGGGGTGTTATCCGATGGTTAGTCAAATCCTGACTGTTTTTCATACAGTTTCAGAAGTTTAAGTGCCTTAAACGCAGAAAAGCGTATAGGGATGAGCTGGTCTTTTGACCTCGCCTCCCTCCCGCCGAATTCACTGTCGAATTCTGGCAATATCAAAAGTATTAGGGAGGTAAGTATACTCTTGATGTGAAATAAACGAAATCAAGGATTTCTTTTTTCACGAGAGAGTTGATACTTACCTCCCTAGATACGGACCCGGCCTCTCCACCCCCACAGAGGCTCGGTCTTCAGGCTCTTTATAGTTGCATGTGTGTCAGCCAATAAATTAGTCAGAGGAAGTGCTAGTCTGCGCATGCGCGGTGGTGGGGCTGGCATCCGCCAGACTACGCTCTGACTCTCTGCCCAGTAGGGGCACCTAACTGTTTTAATCTGAGTGTTTATTGAGTGAAAGCCAATATT
>CM067371.1:31745633-31769582 GCA_034401795.1 Chaetoderma sp. LZ-2023a | reverse complement strand
ACGACACGACGATGTTACTGCCCTCCACTCCCATCCCACCTCCGAGAGAAATAAAGTAATTACCCCTCCCACCCCCTCCTATACACTGTATACAACACCCACACCCGCCAACAACAGCTCATTAGGAAGCAACATGCAAAACACAACCCTATTATTTCAGCTTTGACTTATTTACAGCAACCCTTCGGGGAAGCACCTCTAAGAGTGAATGATGGCTCAAATACAGCTAGGTGTAAGCGGCCAATAAACCAACTGAAAAAACCCCAAACAACTCTAAACTTATTCATGTATGTCCTTAGTGATTTGCAACCTGTACTTACAAATGGGAATATTCTTCTATCCTGATCAAACTGAGTTTGACATTTTTGAGGGCATAATAAGTTATAGAGCAATACTAATTTATACATTAAATTATAATTGAGAATACCTGCTGGATGGAGTCTGTATGTCCTTTATTTGACGTGTCACATTTTTTAGCAGAAACAAAGGAGGAAGGGCTATCATTATTTCTGCAAGTGGATTCTGATGTTGTACTCCACTCTGAGCTATGTTTGCTTCTTTTTTTGGAATCAGAAATTCTCATCTTGTTTCTACTTTCTGACTTTAATGTTGTGGTTGCACTGTAGTCTGATATGATTCTAGGAACACATGTTGTGATTGACTGAGTAGAAGTATTCCGTTGTTCCGCCATAGGAAGAGACGAGTCTAACCAGCTAAATATTCTGAAATTGGTATCTTTCCTTTGTTGTGGAATTGATGTAGATGTTGTTGTGCTAGTTTCAAATTTATTTGGATTGTTCAAACTATCACACATACTCAATTTGGAATCAGAAACAGAATATATTTTAGACACAGAGCTATCTCTACTTCGTGGTCTGAAAACAGCCCGACTTAGTGTTCTCTTTTGTAAATTAGAAATAGAAGCATTTGACATACATGTAGTACTACTGCCGCTACTATCAGTACTACTGCTGCTACTACTACTATCAGTACTACTGCTGCTGCTGCTACTACTACTATCAGTACTACTGCTGCTGCTACTACAACTATCAGTACTACTGCTGCTACAACTATCAGTACTACTGCTGCTGCTACTACTACTATCAGTACTACTGCTGCTGCTACTACTACTAGTAGTACTACTGCTGCTACTATCAGTACTATTGCTGCTACAACTACTGCAGCTGCTACTAGTACTACTGTTGCTACTAGAACTGCTACCTCTGGTACTATGGCTGCTGCTACTACAATTGCTGCTACTGTTGCTACTATACGTACTACTGATGCTACCACTACTACTTCTACCACTGCACTTGCTCCTTCTTGAAGTAGAGTCTGAATGCATTCTACTGGTAGCTTTAGACCTGCCTCTCCTTGATGTGGAATCATTTGTATGCAACTCAGGGTCAGGACTTCTTCGATCACATGCTCTAGCTCTGTGATTGGGTGAGCTTGCCCTACTGTGTGAGCTCGGCCTAGACTGGGTTTTACATCTTTTACTTGAATTGGAAGAGACTGGCCACCTCTGCCTCTTACCTGGCCTGGACTCATGATTTACCCTCGACACATACCGGTTTCTACCACATATTCTCGAGCAAGATGACTGACATACTCGCTTCTGACATGGATACAAATCCAGAATCATCGCAACTTCTCATTCTGATTGAGAAATGGGCTCTGATTTCAACATTTTCATTAATTAATATACACGTAGCATAGTTCACATATGAAATGGAAATAGATTTTTCTTAAGGCACCAAACATCAGAGAAAGATTCTGTTCCTGACTGTGCCAACCAGAAGCGGTCCACGATGATCTGATGTTCACTGTTGTACATTCTCATATCAGCTTTAGTTAAAATGGCAGTAATATGAATGCTGCTTCATCAGAGTTCAAATTAAAGAATTTCTTTCTGGACAGGACATCTGATCTAGAAGTGAAGAAAAGCATAACATTGCAATTTAGTAAGTAAATATATAAAATACATATATACATGTAGGGTAGGGTCATTTTTCAATTTTAAAAGTGGGCTGCTATATCCAAAAGCAAAAATTGCCCAGGTTAGGTATACATGTCTGCATTCTGAAACAAGAGGCCCAAGAGCCTTGATGCTCAACTGCACCATTAGCATCTGAACTATTAGCTTTGAAAACATAAGTCTTTAAATTCAGCAGTAACAATACATAAAATACAAGATTGGAATTCAGTATGCAGAATATTTGCTAGGTGATGGACAGTAACCTCACAATCAGATCGACCCTTAGGTTCCATCCAGCTGATAAAACATCCAATATGGTCATCAAGCACTAAATTTTGCACAAAGTTGTCTTGAACAAACTTTAATCACCATTAGGTCTCGATGAAATCTCTTGAGTTTGAGCCTGATCGGTATAGCAGTTCGCAAGATGTCATTTTCGAGAACACGATGGCCACCTGAAAAATGGACCAATACAAATTCTGGATGGAAACTCCGGAGCCAATCACAATAGGGTTCATTCAACCAACTTTCATTGAAATTCACCAGGCGGTTCTTGAGAATCATTTAAACCTGTTCCCATTCATTTCCTATAGGATTTCTGAAGCTATAGAAATCCAAGATAACCAGCGGATAAATCGAACAATCAAAATTGTGAATGGTAGTTCCAGAGAATATCACTATGGTGTAGTGAAATGAACACTGTACTCGATTATAGGATGCAAACCCCTTCCTAGAACATGTAATATGACACAAAAAATGCGTCCTTTAGTCGAATTTTAATGGTAATATCGAACAATTGATTAAAGATAAGTAGTATTTTAAAGAAATTCTAAAAGAATCTTAAAGTTTCACCCACCAAAATAAAAAGTTCTGGAGCATACCACCATAGGGTTATTCTAGCCAAATTTTGTTGAAATCCACCAAGCGGATCATGTCACAATTTCAGGGTAAATTTTTCATAAAATCTAAGATGGTCACCCCAAAAATTGACCAAGCAAAATTGTGAACAGAAGTTCTGAGAAGCCTACGACAATAGTGGCCCCCCCCCCCCCCCCTAGCCAAATTTATTTGAAACCTGTCAAGCAGCTAAGGAGAATCGTTTTGACAATTTCCAGTACATTTTTGTGTAAAACTAAGATTTTCACCCAAAAAAATGTACCAATCAAATTTCTGAATAAAAGTTCTAGAGCCCACCATCTTAAAAAAGTTATTATGGGAGATGCGTTTTGACAATTTCCGGTAAATTTTTCATAAAATATAAATACGATTTTCACCCACAAAATCGATCAATCAAAATTCTGAATATAAGTTATGTACTCTACCATGATAGGGTCCTTCTATCTAAATTTGTTTGAAACCCATCAAGCAGCTAAGGAGGAAAGCTGTCTAGTCAAATTAGTTTCAAAATATTCAACAGTGCACATGTTTATTAATTAGTTAATTAACACAATTCGTACAACAACGCTTAGGCCGTCATCAATTACTGGCAAATGTTTGTGACGAACTTAGTTATGTCATTCATAACGTAACTGATTATGACGTTATCACATAGTTAATTATGACAGCATATGATTGACTGAGAAACTGGAACCCTCCATTTACCATGCAAGTTATATTTACTGATACAATATTAATCATTGGACACACTAGGTGAATTAATATGCTCTACGCTATGATTTCGTACGCTGGCGAATCACGGATACAATCGCTCCAAAATGAGTCGCTGGTGTACGCGCGAACACACTAGGCAAACATATAAGCGATTCCTGACACTCGACTGTGACCGGCATGGGGCCCAGCATTTTGCGGCATATAATGTGATACAATCATGTCCGATAATTGGCTCTGATGTTGTGTCGTACGCTCGACAGTAATTACTAGAGTGGACACACCAGTTAGATGAATTTAAACACTGGTCGACCTCCGATCATTAGCAATTTTATCTGACATGCCAGATACGAGCATATGTCGCCTGGGTATGAAATCACTGCCAAAATCGTCATCACCAGACTGGACACACACGCGGGTAAATTTCTCCAAATTTATGCTCATCGCGGCATAGAGCATATAAATTCACCTAGTGTCACCTAGTTTTAGAGAATAGCCAACTCTTCATCAGGTGAGGTCACAGAACAGTCTGAATGATTCTAACCAGTTTATTAGCTATCTTATCTCGGCAAGTCTCAACATTCTACAGGATCTGATTTCAAGAAGATGTATTGTCATAGATACAATCTCTGTTCCACGCTGGGGGTTAATTTGACTGTGATTACCACAGATTCAGTATATATTTGCTAAATCGCTCATGATCATCTCAAAAGCTGCATTTCAGAGTTTAGTATTTTCTCACCGGATGTACATGTAGCCTCAGATAAAGTGTCAGAGTATTATACACATGTAGCCAATATAATTTTATTTCTAATAAAAATATGCAAACTTGCATCGGCTCAATTTCCCCTCAACTTACCAAAAGATAATTTAGTCATTTTTAAGGCAATATATATCGTCTGCATCAGTCAGTCAGTGAATACCATGTCATGTGCAATTGTAATTTACTGAACTCACGTCACCGGCAGTCGCGACAAGCCGACAGCTAGCCACATAGTGAGGGAATGTGCATGCTCCATCTAGCCAATATATCAATATCAACGGTGATTATCCATTAGCCTTTGTGACAGAGTGATTTCTCTGTCCCAGAATTCACTTTGATCCCGGTAATATTAATATTACCGTATTTTGCCTATTTTAAAGCCCATGCTCTAATAGAAGCCCACCCCCTAACTTTGACATATTATATGAGCTCCAATGATTTCTTAACAGTTTCAAAACATTAAAACTCTGTATTAGAAGTTCAAGTCCTAACTCAGCAACAGAAACAGAACAAATTTGTAAGAATAGCATCACTAGCATGTATAATAATAACAATCGTGTCACGGGATCGCTCTACTTTACATCGATCTCTGCCCTGATACATTCCCGGACTCTTAGAAATCAATACAGGTCTTGGATTTGTAGATCTCGGGCACCTATTAAATCACTACTAATAGTAGTAGGCCATGTATGTTCAAGATATAATAAAGTTTATTCCATAATTTTGTAGTCAAAATACACATAAAACAGTTTTAGCATGATCAATACCTTCCTTATAAAAATATTTTTTAAGACAAAATTTATGTACAAAACAACTGATGACCAAGCAGTCTCTCGCATTAATTTTGTAATGCCAACCAGCATCAAATGATCCATACGGAATCAAAAAGGACAAAAATTGCTTAAAAGTCTGAGAATTAAAATGAGATAGACAACTTCTTATGTTGGAGAGCTGCTGGCTTTTTTGTGATTTGATGCGCAGTGTTCTCGCGAGATCTAATATGCTAATGGGAGTTTGTTATCAAACGGGTACCCCTTATTCAGATCAGACCTAAAGTATACTACTCAGTTCCCATCGTGCAATGATAATACAGAGCAATTTCCAAGTTCTGAATATTTATATCTGAGTACTCTTTATAAATAAAGTAGTTTTGCGATTGGAGGCAAATCACGTGATTTATATCTTTTCACGACGACATTAAATGTTAAATTCAGGAATAATTCTGATATAATAAATGATCTGTATTTACCCTTTACTCTCAAAGTTATTCAAGATTTCAATTTTCTCATAGAAAATGTCAATTTGCAGAACAAGAGAAAACTATTTTTGAAAATTTATCACTTGAATGACTAGCTCAATAACGGAGCCAGTCATTCCAGTGGTAAATTTTCAAAAATAGTCATCTCTTGATCTGCAAATGGACATTTCTGAAGCCCACTGCAGAAGCTGTTTTTGGCTGATATGAGTAGTACCGGGTTAAAGGATACACAATATTTGCATGTAGATGCTCCAATTTAATCATTTCCCTTCCGATATGATGTTTTGAGGCATACATTAAGGTGGAGAGAATTTGTACCGGGAAATTGAGTTCAATTTTTGTGGTATCTGTTTTAGAAGACTTTTTTGGAATAATAACAAGATGGCCAGCAAACCATTTGGCCAATCAAGTTCCCTTAAAACAAACTTGATGCAGCTCTTGCCCTAGATGATATTTCATGCGTTTTGAATTGATCCTCCAAGCGGTTTTGGAGAAAATTTTAAAATGCATTTTAAAGAGACCAGTTTTTTTGACGGATCAACTTCTCTTGAACAAACTTTAATGGCCCTTAGTCCTTAATCATATACCAAAAATTTCGGCTTGTTCACTTCAGCGGATCTGGGGAAGGATTGTTTTTGTGAAAACGAGGTCATCCAAGATGGCCGTTGAACCATTTAGTCAATCAAGTTCCCTTGAACAAACTTGGGTCAGCTTTTACCACAGATCATATTTCATGAGGTCTGAATTGATCTCTCAAACGGTTTTGGAGAAGATTTTTAAAGACATTTCTAAAAATCAGCTGAAATCCAAGATGGCCACCGGCCAAATTGACCGATCGGCTTCGTTTGAACAAAATGGAATCTCTATGTCCTAAGGATGCTTCCTGCCAGATATAATTGAAATCGGCCCAGCAGTTCTCGAGAAGAAGACATTTTAAATTTCCCATTGCTTTAGTATAGGAACTTTTGGTGGGAAAATTTGAGATCAGAATACCCAAAAACCTATATAAAACCAATTTCAGCCTCAAAATCCATCAAATAAAAAAGAAATCCAATATGGCCGCCAAACACGCTATATTTTGATTGGCCCACCGCGGCCATGTTTTTTGACGGATTAACTTCTCTTGAACAAACATTAATGGCCCTTAGTCCCTAATCATATACCACAAATTTCGGCCTGATCGCTTCAGTGGTTCTGGGGAAGAAGTCGTTTTTGCGAAAACTAGGTCATCCAAGATGGCCACTTAACCATTTGGTCAACCAAGTTCCTGTGAACAAATTTGGTTCAGCTCTTACCATAGATCATATTTGATGAGTTCTGAATCGATCCCTCAAACGGTTTTGGAGAAGATTTTTAGACATTTCTAAAAATCGGTAGAAATCCAAGATGGCCGTCGACAAAATTGGCTTCGTTTGAACAAACTTGAATCTCTACGCCTTAAGGATGCTTCCTGCCAAATATAATTAAAATCGGCCCAGCAGTTCTCGAAAAGAAGATATTTTAGATTTCCCATTGCTTTAGTATGAGAGTTTTTGGCGGGAAATGATCCAAGACGGCCACAAAACCATTCATCCGTCAGTTTCGAAAATTTCAAATTTCAAATCAGATTACCAAAAAACCTATATAAAACAATTTCAGCCTCAAAGTCCATTAAATAAAAAAATCCAATATGGCTGCCAAACATGCTATATTTTGATTGGCCCATGACGGCCATGTTTTTTGATGGATCAACTTCTCTTGAACAAACTTTACTGGCCCTTATAGTCCCTAATCATATCTGCCAAATTTCGGCCTGATCCCTTCAGCGGTTCTGGAGAAGAAGTCATTTTGGATAAAACTAGGTCAACCAAGATGGCTGCCAAACAATTTGACCAATCAAGTTCCCCTGAACAAACTTGGTTGAGTGCTTGCCCTGGATCATATTGCATGTGGTTTCCTTCAATCCCTCAAGTGGTTTTGAAGAAGATTTTTAAAGACGTTTCTAAAAATCGGGCAAAATCCAAGATGGCTGCCGATCAAATTGGCCGATCGCCTTCGTTTGAACAAACTTGGATTCCTATGCCCTGAGGATGTTTCCTGCCAAATATAATTGAAATCGTCCCATAGATTCAAGGGTGAGAAGTCGTTTTAAAGGAAAAGTTGATGGACGGAAGGACGGACGACTGACGATGGATACACGATGGACGGTCGCCATGACATAAGCTCACTTGGCCTTTCAGGCCAGGTGAGCTAAAAATTGGACAAAATCCAAGATGGCTGCCAGCCAAATTAGCCGATCGGCTTCATTTGAACAAAATTGGATCCCTATGTCCTAAGGATGTTTCCTGCTAAATATAATTCAAATCGGCCAAGTAGTTCTCCAGAAGAAGACATTTTAAATTTCCCATTGCTTTAGTATGGGCGCCTTTGGCGGGAAAATAATCCAAGATGGCCACCAAACCGGGGGGGGGGGGGGGCGGAGCCAAATCTAAATGGCCTCTTGCCCTCCTCAATCATATGGGTAACTCAGATAACAAATTTGGTTGAGTTCCGTCTAAAGATTTCAGCGGAGTTGCATTACAATCAATTTCATGACCTTTTGACCCACATCCCCTGGGGGTGGGGTGGGGCCAAATATAAATGTGCTCATCCACTCCACATTGATATGGGTAACTGACACACTAAATTTGGTTGAATTCCGTACAACAGTGTCAGAGGAGTTGCATTACAATCAATTTTTTGACATTTTTATCCCACCCCCAACCCAGCCCTGAGGGCAGGGCCAAATGTAAATGTGCTCATGTCTCATGTACTCTTCACATTGATATGGATAACCCACAGCCCAAATTTGGTTGAATTCGGTCCATTGGTTTCGGAGGAGATGTATTATAATTAATTTCCGCAGGATAAAATTGGACCTTTTGACCCCTCCCCCACCCCTTGGGGGTGGAGCAAAATCAAAATGACCTCTTGCACTCTGCAATCATATGCATAACTCAGATATCAAATTTGGTTAAGTTCCGTCTAACGATTTCAGAGGAGTTGCGTTACAACTGATTTGACATTTTGACCCCTGCCATACACCCTTGGAGGCGGAGCCAAATCTAAATATCGTTTTGCAAAGAGGAATCATATGAGTAATCCACATATACAATTTGATTTAATTCCACCCAATGGTTTGGTAGCAGATAGCATGACGGACGGATGGACAGATGGACAGAGGCGATTACAATATTACCGATGTTTTTTTAAAACATGGGGATAAAAAAATAATCTTTATTTAATGAGAGTACATCATAAAGGCACCTCTAGACAAACTCGATGCCTGCCAACGCAAACACCTACGCACCATCACTGGACACCGATGGCCAGACAGCATAATTTCCAACGATGCACTATACAAGATGTGTAACACGTCACTGCTGTCTGTAAAGTTGCCCAGCAAAGATGGTCCATGTTTGGCCATGTACTAAGGATGCCAGAAGAGACAGCAGCACAGAGGGCCTTGGAATTCGCCCTACTTGGAACCAGCAAATACAAAGCCAGGAGAGGACATAAATCTGCTAAGCGTGCTACGATGTGACCTCAAGAAAGCAGGACTCGGTACACTCAAGTCAAGAATGAACCTGAGCAAGCTTAGGATTTCGGCTGAGGACAAGACACAGTGGGCAAAAGTGAAGGACTGATTGCAGCTGTAGGATGGTTCTACAACTACAGCCACAGAATAGAGTAATCATACATACATCATCAATAAAAACTGATATTCCTGAGTAAAACTCTCTAATATAAGCCCAACCCCTTTCTCAGAGATGTTGGTTTGGAAATTGAACACCTCTTGTCCTAATAGAAGCCTAAGACTCAAATAGGCGAAATACGGTATGTATCAATAAATTCGTTTTATGCTGATTTTTTACATTTGTACTTTTGGTTTCGTCATTTATTGGAGTATAGGAACTATAACTTAAAATAGGTTTACCGCCAAAGCAGCTACTCAATCTAACCTTTGACAGTGAAAGTCAGTCAGTCAGTGCCTGATAGAATCACTGCCAATGGGAAAATATGAAGCTCATGTGTATGCATTTACAACACTGATATACAGGTTTGGCGGTGAAAGTCAGTCAGTCAGGGGATTGCTTGAATTACTGACATGAGGTTTGCGGTGAAAGTCAGTCAGTCAGTGCCTGATAGAATCACCACCAAGGCAGCTACTCAATTTAACCGTTGGCGGTGAAAGTCAGTCAGTCAGTGGATTGGCTGAAACACTGACATGAACATGGCGGCGAATTTCTGAAAATTTCTAGCAACGCCCAGCCATTCAGAATTTTCGCCTTTCCATTCAGAATTTTCGTGAGGATTTTCGTGCGATTTATATTCATGTAAAGTAAACACGAAGGATTAACCGATCTCTTCATGCCAGCAGTAATAAACAGATTGATTTTTCCCCCATTTGAAATGAGCATTATAGATCTTAATGAATTTGGCATAGGAATTTGTTTGTTGAAAATACAATATTAATACATGTATTAATAAGAATTCCGTGGAATTAAATGTCTCGTCTGTCTCCTGTTTGTCACAGTACCTTTGACCTTGTGATCTCAATGTTATCATGCCGCTTCCTAACATTATAAGTAACCATTCATCCAAGCGTGGTTCCAGTAGGATTAACAAGCAGAGGTCAAATAGCAATGTCGGAATGACATTGACTTTTGACTTCACTATCAGCCCACATCTTCCATAAGGCATAAGCATGTGTCCAAGTTTATTTCTGGTATTATGAATCAATTCTGAAATATACATGCAAATGATATGCTAAATGCAAAAACTTAACGTTGAAAAGCAGCAGTCAAATATCAATGTCAGAATGACCTTGAACTGACCTAGTGACCTCACTATCAACACTCATCTCCCTTATTGTATAGGGAAGCATGTGTCCATGTTTAGTTCTGGTAGTATGAAGCAAGCCTTTCCAAGATCAGGCTGTATCCAGCGGGAAACAACACTGAGGCGTGTCACGCTGATAGTGAGGAGTGCCATCCTGATAGCAAGGAGTGTCATCCCTGATAATGAGGCATGTCACCCTGATAGTGAGGAGTGTCATCCCTGATAGTGAGGCATGCCATCATGATAGTGAGGAATGTCATCCTGATAGTGAGGCATGCCATCATGATAGTGAGGAATGTCATCCTGATAGTGAGGCATGCCACTATGATAGTGAGGAATGTCATCCTGATAGTGAGGAATGTCATCACAGATAGTCATGAATGTCATCCTGATAGTGAGAAGCGTCATGCCTGATAGTAAAATGATGCCATTCCTAAATATGAGGAAATGGTATCGCTGACATCGAGTGTCAACGCTGATTGCGAGTATGTATGTATGATTACTGTATCCTGCGGCTGTATTAGTAGAAACATCCTACAACTGCAATCAGTCATTCTTCGCCTTTGCCCACTGTGCTGTCCTCGGCCAAAGTTTTTAGCTTCCTCAGGTCCATTCTTGATTTGGCTGTACCTAGTCCTGCCGTTTTTAGGTCACCTTGTAGCACGCTTAACAGATTTATGCAATGACCTCCGCTCCTGGCTTTGTATTTGCTATCACTAGGGCAAATTGCAAGGCTCTCTGAGCTGGTGTATCCTCTGACATCCTTAGCGCATGGACAAACCTGGGCCATCTTTGTTGCCAGACTTTTGCGGACAGCAGTGATGTATTATACATCTTGTATAGTGCATCATTGGAAATTATGCTGTCTGGCCATCGGTGTCCACTAGGTGTTTGAGGGGGCAGGCATTAAGTTTGTCTAGATCTACCTTTGTAGCTGCCCAGCTGTTATAGTTACACAGCCTCAAGGATACACACAATGGCGTTGCACTGTATAAGTGCAGTCTTTTTGTTAAAAGCATCTTTGAGCTACGAATCCATAGCTTCCAGAAGGACTGGAAATGAAGGAAATTTCAATCTCCCTTTCTCTGAGATCTAACAATACTTACCATTATATTACTCATTGATAATACAGCTAGCTTGCTAGCGGCTCTAGGAATCTAGATTTAGACAGCTTTACGGCTCCTGGAACCGGGACACCCGGTTCCCAACAACCGGGCACCCGTCTGCCAGACTCATATTGTTTGCATAACTACCAAACAAGAGAATACCTATGGCTTGCCTCCGTGGGACTGGGAGGCAGTGTCCGTAATATAATGCTAAGTATTATTAGATCTCAGAGAAAGGGAAATTGAAATTTCCTTCATTCTCCTTCGATCAATACTTACCATTACATTACTCATTAATCACACCAGATTTAGACGGTAACCTGGTGGGAAGGGGCAAGCCACACATAGCCTCTTTTGCTCCTGGAGAAAGAACTTAGACTTAAACTTGGAATACGGAGACCTAAAAGAGGGTTAACTGCTCTTTGCACATATTAGCCTGGGAATGAGCATGAATATATAAGATGAATGATCATGATATATAAACATAATACAAAAAACTGTCTAACGTGAATTACCTCATGAATTATGGATTGCAGACGTGGATCCACCAACCAACACACTTTCGACCAGACGTGTTCCATATGGTTGAATTCCTCTCGCCTGACCATGTCTGTTCTTACTACTTTTGCTTTTCAAAGTACCAAAAGGAGGAGAGCAGTGTGGCCATAAACTATCGTCTCAAAACAGCTAAAGCGAGTGGATTGGCCAAGTCTGACATGTCCCTCATATAGTAATCTGTGAAAGAAGACTCACAGTGCCATTGTGCAATGACCATGATGTCCTCTAACGGGACACTATTGAATAGGGTGGTCGAGGTGGCTATTTCTCTAACATCGCAAGCCCTAGCATATTGCACCTGGTGCCCAGTCGCAATCTCGTGGGTAGTCTGAATGCATTCGACTACCCAACGAGAGATAGAATCCATGGATGCGGCGCCATATGGCTTCTTATGGCAGATCCACAGATGTCTATCATTTGACCGCAGAGAGTCTGTTCATTTCTTGTACTTGGTCAAAGCACAGAGTGGACACCAGGCACTGGCATTATGATCAAACCTTGTTAGCCTTGGTATAATGATCGGTTTGCCGGGATATTTCAAAGATTGATTCTTTGACATAAACTCTGCTCTTGGCCGCAATCGCAGACCATCTCCAGAGACAATAAATCGGTCCCTCTCTGCTGAAAGCGTATGGATCTCACTGCACCTTCTTGCTGAGGAAGCTGCCAATAGAAAAACCGCCTTTAGAGTTAGATGCTTTAGACTAGGTTCGAAAGCGTGCTTGGCCAGTATATTAAGCACCAAAGATAGACTCTAGGCTGGAATGACTACCGGTTGTCTCAGTTGGAGATTGCTCATTCCCTTCACCATCACATTCAACTGGGCCACCTCTGGACTATCCCTGTTGGCTAGACAAGGGATAACTGATGCCCAAGCTGACTGGTATCCAGCAATTGTGACAGGAGCCAGTCCTGTAAAGAACAGCTCACAGAAAAAGTCTGCTGTTTGCTGAATAGTGGATTGAAAGGTATCAATACCCTTTCCTTCACACCATTCTGCAAATTTGTTAACCTTGTGGTTGACCTCCTTCTCACTGCTGCGATGAAACTCGCAGCCTGTTGAGAAAAGCCTTCCGACGTGGAACATTGTTTGATAACATCCACGCAGTCGAACATCTCGGGCCGCTCGTGTAGGAAGCAGCCCTTGGCCTGGGAGATTATGTTCGGAATCTCGGGCAGATGCACTGCCCTGCTGGGGCAAAATGGCACTATTAGGCACGGCTCCTCCCTGATCTTCACCAAAACCTTCGGCTGAAGAATGGTGGGCGGATACGCGTAAGCGTGCATCCCTCTCCAGTTTATCGCCAGAGCGTCTGTATCGATGGCATTTGGATCTGGAATAGGCGAGACATAAGTCATGATTTGAGCATTTTCCTTTGTGGCCAACAAGTCCACGTTTGGTTTGCCTCAATGCTCGAAGATCCTTTGAAGAACTGGAGGGTTGAGAGACCATTCTGTCGGCCGAATCCTGTGTCTGCGAGACAAAGCATCCGCCAGAATGTTCAATCGCCCAGGAATGTGAGCTGCTCTCAAAACAACTGAGTAATTCCTGCACCATTGGATCAAGTGTCACACCATGTGGGTGACTTGGTCCCGCCATGGCGATTTATGTATGCTACTACTGTCGAAATGTCCGACCATATCAATATCACCTTGCCCATGATTTTTGGAAGAAAATTTTCCAATGCCAGTTCCACTGCCATCATTTCCAACAGATTGATATGCAGCTGACTCTCTTAGAGAGTCCATGTGCCCGAAACCTGGTGTTCTCCCAGGCAGGGCCCCCCCCACCCCTCCAGCGATGCATCCTTGTACGCGGACAGCTGGGGGTCGGGTAGGTGAAGTGAAACTCCTACTAGGAGATTCTGACACTTCTTCCACCATACAAGATGCGACATCATTGGCTCCAAAACTGGTACCAGCTTTGACAGGGGTTCTGTTCTCTGTTTCCAGAGACATCAGATACAACTGGCTAGGTCTTCGCATCAGAGCAGCATACGGGATTACCTGCTCCATGGAGACCATCATGCTCAGCATCTGAAGAAACCTCCTTGCCTGAATGTGGTTTCCCAATCGAAAACTCTCGAGGATGGCTAACAGAGACACAACTCTGGGCTCTGACGGGCATTGATTTGAGAATCTATTCTGGATATATGGCACTTAAATTTAGAAAAGTGAATCAGTTTTCAGATTTGGGACCTACTGCGCATGCGCGAGCGTGCTTAGTGACAGGCGTCACCAAGGAGTGTGTACAGACTGGTGCCAGTCTATTGTAAGGGTAATGCAGGGGGTCCCTCTACCAGAAGCCTGGTTGAGGGTCTACATGGTGATGGTATTAGCATTAGGGAGTATGTAAGCGAGCATACAATTTTTTATTCTGATGGCTAAATGCAGATATTTGATTTAGCAAGTAGTGATTGAATGGTAATGGATGTTTGTGTGGTGTAATAACAACACCTGTTGTGCATAGGTTATTGTTTATATTAAAAGGTAATCCAATATATATCTAATTGTCTTTTAAAGCTATTTAAGCTCAAGAGAATTTACGAATGTTTCAGGTAACCCATTCAAGTTGTTGGTGACACGACTTGAAAGGAAATGCTGTCTTATGGTTTTATTTGCCAGCTTTTTGGATAATTTCACGCTATGTCACTATTTTAGTGACTATCCTGTCTCAGACCCAATTTTTTGCATTCTGCATAATGCACTCGTCTCATATCGTATATTTATAATAGAGAGGCTATTATTTCTCTGTCTGTATTCACATGTACATCTATACAGTTATATTTGACTCGCAGAAGTTGTGCAACAAATGCGTTGTGGTAAATATCTAATGATCATTTGATTTGCTTTTGTTGTTTCTGTCAAAAAAATTCCCTCAAGCAACATTGTGTCTTCTAACACTTGCCAGCTTGTGAGGAAGTACTCAAAAGATTTCCTGGTACTGGATCGGTCATTGAGAAAATTTCGCCAACTGCTGAATCGCCATTTTAGACAGCTAGATTTCTGCACTGGCATGAATTCTTCTTCACAAGAATTTTGAACCTGTTGAACTGAATGGGTGCTGACGGGTTTGATTGGGAAGTATGTCTCATGTGTGCTGCTACCATACTACTTGTCAAGTCTTCCCTTGAAAGCATTGAGTTGGAGCGGATACAATGTTCTCTGGTAGGTGGTCCAGTAGTTGACTACTCTTTATGCCGAAGAACAGGTCGTCCTCACCAGTTGTCGTGGTGGTACAAGTTGACCATGGTCTGGTACGAGTTGTCCAAAATCTTGTACAAGTTCACCATCAATTTGGTACGATTTGACTTGGTTTTAAGAGATGGCGATGGTACAAGAGGTCTTGCACCCCTTAAAGGTGCATATTCACACCAGAATGATTGAAAATAAAATAGTTAAAATTGCATACTTTTATAAGCTTAAATTATGTACCTATGTGTAATGAAACGAAATAAATCTTAACATTTGATGATTCCATTCCATATAAACATGCCTCTAATTCAAATTCGCAACTTAAAAAATTTTATTAATTTACACAGTAGGCTCACAGCTTAAGCCTCTAAAAGTGCATAATTTGAACAATTTTTTTTTCAGAAATTTTACTGTTAATATGCACCTTTAATTATGATTTGGCTAACGAAAACCAGTAACATTAACATTTCTTTATTTAACTAGTTTATCTATAATGTGTCACTTTAAGTAAATAATTCTATATGAGTTACACTATTTTTCCATCCGGTTAAATCGTCATTTCAAGCAACTTACTTATACATATGGCACTTTTATTTTATGTGAAAAAGTTTTTTTATTTTTATTTTCATATTTTTCTCCTTCTTCGTTCTGTATATCCCTCCTCTTGTGGGCGCGCGGAAGAAACGATCCATTCCAATGCAGGTTTCACTAGTGGCTGCTCGTCGGTTGATGCTATCAGTATTCCTGCTCGCAGAATGCATGTCAAAAGCCAAGCATATAAAGTCTTCGTTGTTGTTGTTGAGTGATGCTAATTCTCTAATAACTGTGAGCAGGATAGGAAGCTACCTATGTAACAGACGACAGAGAGTAAGAATCAGACATCGGACCAGACAGAGGTGGCACGTGGCATGCCACAAGGAAGTGTCCTGGGACCTATGCTTTTTCTGATATACATAAATGACCTAGCGGAAAGTTTGACCTGCCACTGCAAAATATTTGTAGACGACACAAAGATATATGGAAACTCAGCTACCAGTAAGATCCAGGACAACATAGACATAGTATGTAAATGGTCGCAGACATGACAACTATTCTTCAACATAGATGAAACGCATGTCCTACATTTCGGTAGAAATAACCCCCAAACTAAATACTATGTGACAGATACGCCCGATATGCATCCTATATCAACATCAGATGTAGAAAAAGACCTCGAAGTGCATATTGACAGAAACCTCTCCTTTGACATACATATAGGTAAGACCATCTCCAAGGCTAACAGCACAATAGGACTAATTAAGAGAACATTTACCAAGATTGACCCATCTACTTTCACGCTCTTGTACATGTCTCTCGTGAGACCTGTTCTCGAATACTGCAACTCTGCATGGTCGCCAAAATTGAAAAGGCAATCACAACTATCAGAATGAGTTCAACGATGAGCAACAAAGTTCAAAGTTCGAAGTTCAAAGTTGCTTTATTTCATGGTTTTTTTCTATACATGTAAAAATAATCTAAACAGGCAGTCCATCAAAGGCATGGCCTATTGAGTGATGTACTCCTTACACACATTACAAAACATTTATACATTAACATATATATGACACACAAGACAGTGGCACAGTGACAGAATGCTGAAAAGCTACCTTGATATGAAAGTCCAGGACTGTTTTAGTTTGTTTTGTGGAGTTCGGACACAAACTTTGATATATATGTCATATATACATGTATTTAATACATATGTCCTCCATTAAGCGGTGGGTGGGTAGGGCTGTCCCTTCTTTGATGTTTACATAGATATATGCCACTATGTGCACAAACATAAAACACACGACATTCAAACACATATTTATGGCATTAATATTTAAATACACTCATACATATTTACTGACTTAATTAAACATATATTATAAATATACTCCCTAATTACATCATTATCTCATTTTATTTAAATTTAGTTTGGAGTGGTTTATTATTATATAGGACTTTTGTATGCTACTGAGGGTGGGGTGGGGTGGGTGGCAGGGAAGAGCTCATCACTGTAATATAAAGTTGAGATAGTTAGAGTTGTTAAGAATCGATAGATGCGTTGATCGTATGTGGGCTATTTAGGTGTAGTAGTAGTGAAAGTAAACTGTGAAGTATGTTTGTGTTTAGACTTCTTACTTCAATTATTAGGTTAGGTTAGCTTATATATAGTGGTGGTGGTGGTGGTGGTGGTGGTGGAATGTCTTAGTCTTGTATTATTATTAATTAGCAGAGAATCTGTGACCATCAGGTATAAATATATTAATTTAGTATTTGTCGATCATAGATTCCCTGGCAATCTTCTTAAAGGATTTCAGGTTTAATATACTATCACGTATTTTTGTACTGGTGCTGTTCCATAGTTTTGTGGCTGCTATTGTAATTCATCGTTTTCCTATTTCTGTTCGTGTAAATTGAGTGTGTAAATTGTGTTTTGTCCTAGTGTTGTGTTTGTGGATGTCGGTGCTTAGTGTGAAATTGGAGGCTATGGATTGTGGTAATGTATTGTGGTGAAACTCCTTTACAATGGTGTACACCTGTAGTTTGCCTATGTCCTTTAGTTTTAATAGCTTTTCTGACTTGAATATATTCTGGCCCTTTGCTGGTTTAGAAAAGAGTTTTAGTGCCTTTTTCTGTAGACTTTGTAGTTTTGTTAGGTTGCTTTTGTGTGTATTCGTCCACATAGCGTTACAGTAGGTGAGATGCGGAAGAACAAGAGTGCAGTATAGAGTTTTAATTGTAGCTGGTGTCATGTAAAGTTTTAGTCTTTGTATGACACCTATGCCTCTTGCCACCTATGTAGTTACCATCTCGATTTGTTTAGCCCAGGTCAAATGTTTATCCGAATATACTCCCAAGAATTTGGCAAATAGGGCCTCCTCAATTTCTTTTTTGTTTATGTAGATTTTTGGAATTTCATCTTTTTTTAGTTTGAGATTTGTAAATAACATATAATTTGTTTTGTCAACATTCAACGATAATTTGTTTATTGAAAACCAGTCAGTAATTCCTTCCATTTCCTTATTTGTTTTTCTGTATAACTTGTTGTCATCGCAGCAAAATGCATTTGTGTCATCAGCGAACAGTATTAATGACATGTGCTTGCATATGTTAGGTAGATCATTCATGTAAAGAAGGAACAGCAATGGGCCAAGAATAGATCCATGAGGAACACCACAAGTAATTGCCTGTTTTCAGAGCATATCTCATTGTATTGTACGCATTGTGTTCTTTTACTTAGGTAGTTTACGAGACAAAACTCGTCCCACAAATCAGAGAGTATAGCTACATGGAAAGCTCTATATTTAATGTCACTTCAAAGAAAGAACATTCAAATTTGACTGAACAGACCATACATATACCAACCCATCACAAAGTCATACTGCAATTCCACAAATAAAGTTGACTGAGCTAGGAGTAGCCTGTGTATAGACATGAACATGCTCGTTAGCGATTCCAATTACTAGTAGCTACATCGCTGCTTCCACATCCACACTTTGTGGTTGTATACAAAGACACAAGGCAAGGAGAGACTCGGAGACTCGGATAGCGATGAACACAGAAAATGAAAACAACAGCAATAAGACAAACCACTGCCTCCACAAGTCAGCATGCAAACAAATGGTAGACGCAGCAGGGTGTACCCATGAGTGTAGGCGGCATACCGCAGCTAACACGGGGAACACCCAACTGCACCACAGCATTCCCACAAATCAGTTTTAATCCTTGCCAATCTGAGTTCAGAATTTTGCATTTCAAATTAAATTAAAAGATGATCTGTGTTCATTTTCCGGCAAATTTGCTGGAGGATGTTGCTGTCTACGAGAGCAACATCAACAAAATTGTTGCAAAATGTACACCAGTTTCTTTGTTATTGACACAGTAAAAGATGGAATATTGACAGCAGAGTGGTAATGGTCAAAGTCTTAAACCAAATGGTTTTGAGGAGACTTAATTAAGCAACAACAGTCCAATCATTCAAGAACAAACTGGAAGTCGACTTCAAGGAGGGAACTTATGAATTGGATTGAACAAGCCATACAACAACAAAAACACTGAGGCAATAACAAGCCAATCGCTTATGCCTCGTAAAATGATGATGATGATGATGATGATGATGATGATGATGATGATGATGATGATGATGGATGATGCGTACAGGGTTTTAGAAAGC
Organism: Chaetoderma sp. LZ-2023a; assembly: GCA_034401795.1. NCBI lineage: Eukaryota > Metazoa > Mollusca > Caudofoveata > Chaetodermatida > Chaetodermatidae > Chaetoderma > Chaetoderma sp. LZ-2023a. The sequence continues at coordinate 31,750,055 of CM067371.1, read as the reverse complement.
GACGATCATGTGACACCCAACTTATTCTCACAGCAAATGAGCTCATCCAGAAAACTGAAAAAGGGCTTCAAACCGATCTCATTCTTCTCGATTTCTCCAAAGCATTTGATAAAGTTCCTCTCGAACATCTGGTAAAAAAATTGAGTTCTATGGCATCCAACGAACAACCAGCAAATGGACCAGGGACTTCTTATTTGATCGAATGCAAGAGGTAATTCGTCGGCGGAGTTAAATCCAAGACAGAAAAATGTGACATCAGGGGTCCCACAAGGATCAGTTCTGGGACCCATGTTATTCCTCCTTTTCATTAATGACCTGCCTGAATGCACATCTGCTGGAACAACTGAACGCCTCTTTGCAGATGACTGTGTAGCTTGCGGAGTGGTGAAATATGCTTCTAATACACAGGCTCTGCAGCAAGATCTTGACAGGCTACATGAGTTGGAGAGTAAATGGCTTATGGAGTTCCGCACATCCAAGTGTCACCTCCTCCAGATCACCAAAAAGCGATCCAAGAGACCATCAGTATAACATATCCACAACCAGACAATGGAAATTGAGAGCATTGCCAAGTAGGCATATCAGATGACATATCATGGGACATTCACATTGACATCACAGACAAGACAGCGATCGGTACACTTACCTTTCTACAGCGTAACATCAGACACTGTCCAAAGAACATAAAGTTGCAGTGTCTCACAACCCTGATTTGACTCATCCTAGAATATGCATCCAGTGTCTGGTCTCCTCACACTTAGAAAAACATAAAAAACTTGAAGAGGTCCAGCACTGCGCAGCTCGCTTCACTCATGGTGACTACCAAAGACACAGTATCATCTCAAATATGCTCCATAAGTTAGGATGGGACAGCCTACAGGAAAGACGGTACAAAACAAGATCAGCAATAACATACCGTATCATGAATGACCTTGTTGGCATCCCCCTTAACATCTACAGACAGGCGCAGAGCAAGACAATGGGGCACAGCCATTGGCTGCTAGTGCCACACAGCTACACACTAGCACATCAGCACAGCTACATCCCTGACAGCGCCTGGCTGTGGAATTTGCTGCCAGCTGAAGTGGTTAGTCAGCCATCGCTAGACTCCTTCAAGACTGCACTTAAGGGTATCCACTTCCACTAATCACCACTTAATCATTGTACATATCCTGTAAATATTTTTAATCTGCACAAGATAACTGGTACGGCACACATGTACCCTGATGTAATAATGCTCTGTGAGAGGTGAGTCACCATAATTGGAAGAAAAAGCAACACAGGGATTTACAATATATTGAAAAGACATATTTTGTATATGCTACAAAAAGTTGTTCAAACTAGCGAATTTCAAGTGTTTTTCAATAACTAACTGATTTTGTTATATGTTTTTACTAAACGAACACATGCAGAATGTTATGTTAATAATTTGACATCAGTAAGTCGTTTTTAAGTGAAAGATACAATTTTTCACAATTTGTTGTTCTTCTATAACAGTACATCACTCATAGCTTGAGAATAGTCATACTAGGCATTGCGACAGAGGGAAGTTAAAAAAGTTTTTGTTTACAATTAAAAACATATGTCACTAATTATGTGACATCATCCCCTAGCCCATTCCAATGAGAGAAATATGGTACCCACAGTATGAAAAACAATAAAAAAACAAGTGAACCATGTTTGTCAAATGTCTTGTCTTTTTTCTTCTTTTTTTTCTCTTCTTTTTTTTATGTCAAATCTTATATTATTTGTCTGTAGTTATGTATAATATATTGTCATAATGCCTTATGTCTACTTATGTCAAATCATGTGTAATTTGTATGTTACCCTATGCCAGGGGTCCACAAGCTAATAGGCACAGCCTCCAATGGACTCCCTGTTATCATATTTGTAATTTGTAATATTTACCAAGAGAATAAAATAAAATAAAATCAAATAAAATCAAATGTATTAGTGTAGCCACACAGACTGGACCTTCAGCTTGAAGGTGTCCAGGTCTGGACTCCCGATGCCGTCAGCAGGCAGTGAATTTCAGAATCTGATTGTATCTGGATAGAATGATCTGTGGAAGCTAGTCAGTCTGCTGTGTGGTACTAAAGTTGTTTTTGTTAGCCTTCCTGGTAGCTGACTTAACTGGGTGAAGTTGATCACTTGGGATGTCAATCAGGTCATTGGCAATTCTGTACATCATGGTGACTTAGTGACATGGATTTAGCACGACATTCTTCAAGAGTTGGGATTTCTAGGAGCATTGCCGTGACACTGCTGTAAGGCTGTAGTCATTCTTGATGAAGCTGGCTTATTTCCTGATCTGCTTCTAGTTTGTCAATATTAGTCTGGCAATGCGGATCCCATATTATCGATGTGTATTCGAACATGGGTCTTACCAATGTGGTGTAGCACTGTGTCTTTACTTTAATTGGGCAGGAATGGATATTACGCTGGAGGAATGACTTTGTGCGATCAGTCTTCTTCACAGTCGAATTAATGTGTTCATTCCATGAGAGTTTCTTGTGGATGGACAATCCAAGGTATTTGGCACTATCGGTACTCTCTAGTGGTTGGTCATGGATAGAGTAAGTGAATGTAGATGGCTTCGTCTTGTTTGTTATATGTACCACTTGGCATTTCCCAGGGTGGAACTCCATCAACCAATCAGCTTCCAACTTCGTCAAGCTGGTTAGGTCTTCTTGTAGTGCTCTGCTATCCCTTATTCCCGTAATAACTTTTTGGAGAAAACTGTAATCTGTAACGGGTCTTGTTGTGGATGCTGTGATGCTTTCTGTGAGATCAGTAATGAATGCTAAGAAAAGCAGTGGACCGAGGATGCCCATAAGGGCATTTGACCCTTGAGGTACTCCTGATGCAACAGAGGCTTCGATGGAAAATTTGCTGCTGATAATAACCTTTCTGTTGACGATTTTCTAGGAAGTCTTTCACCTATTTGTTCATTTTACCGGTTACTCCGTGATATTTGAATTTGTATAATAAGCGTTTGTGTGCAACCATGTCAAAAGCCTTGCTAAAATCGAGCAGGATAGCGTCAATCTGTTGACCAGCAACAAGACCTTCAGCTAAGTCGTGCCCTGTTTTTATGAGCTGATTCTCGCATTAATGTCTTTCTAAATCCATGCTGGCAGTCTGTTAGTATGGGTTTTCATCGAAGTGTGTCATGAATACTCATGACGCTTGAATGGATGATATGTTCAAGTGGTCTTTAACAGATGGACGTCAATGATACTGGACGGTAGTTTGATGCTTTGGATCTGTCACATTTTTGGAAAAGAGGGACAACATGGGCTGACTTCCAATCTGATGGCACTATACCTTGGTCTGGTGCAGCTTGGAAGAAATGTGTCAAGGCAGGTGCAATTTCTGATGAGAGGAGTTTCAATACCCATCATGAGATGTTATCAGGGCCACGTGCTTTGTTGACTTTAAGTCTGTTCAGGAGCACAAAAAACCCTTCCCTGTCACCTGTACATGGCGCATTGATGGATACGGGCTTGGATCCTTAAGAGGAATGTTGTCATCTTTGTTCTTGTTAAAGACTGAAACAAATTGGTCATTAAGAATTTCAGCTTTCGCCAGGTCATCGCTGTAAATGATACCATTAGTATTCCTGAGTGGTGCTACGCCATTATTTTCACATCTCTTGCTATTGATGAAGGCCCAGAACTTTTTTGGGTTACTGGATGCATCTGGTGAAATGATGTTGCTAATAAATTGTTGTACGCCTTCCTACATTCACGTTGTCGATTTTTTTAGTTGCTTGTATTGGGACCAGTCTTTCAGCAATTTTTAAGTTGCATGCTTATTGGTAGCTTCTCTTCTTTTGCCTCGACAGCCACTTCACCAATGGAGTTATCCATACCTGGTTGAATCGAATAGATGCTGTTTTCGATGAGACATGATTTTTTACTATGGATGTGAAGTTGGATTTTATGTCACTCCACATTTCCTCAATGGCACTTGTGGTTGAGTACTTCCCAGTGAAGGATGATGTGAAACTCACTGCCTCCAGTTTCATAGCATCAGTGTTAGCCTTTCACCAAAGGTGAATTTCGCGAGGAACTGGTTTTTGTCATGTTGCTTTGATGTTTGAGTTCACGAAGATGATGACATGGTCACCAAGACCAGTTTATACCATTGTCCATAGCAACAGCAGCACCAACCATATATTTATGGCTATATAATATTAACTGTCAGAAACACTTGGTCAAATGTGTCCAGCACATCTCTTCAGTTATGAAAGTAGAAATTCACTCTGATAAACTTAAACTATTTACTTTATAAATGTAAGTTCGTACTGAAACTCTTTTTGCGGCCGTAAAACTTGTATTCTAATATTTCTATTGCAAGGAGATAATGAGACTAAATGAGTGTACGTGGATCGACCTGTCAGGTACGAACCGTCCTAGC
>CM067371.1:31704854-31745133 GCA_034401795.1 Chaetoderma sp. LZ-2023a | reverse complement strand
GCATGACACGTGTGTTGTCCTAGCCTTGCTGGGTATGGAATGGCCGGACCGGGTACATTCCAAGCACGCCCCCCTGGGTAGGACAGTACGCATGTATAAAGCCATATGAAAGGTTCTAAAAATGTCCATGAGATCAGTTGGCATGCATGCGCGGGCATCAAAGATTGCCTACCAACACACATTAGCGTTGGAGAGAATGGCATCATATTATGTACCGAGTTGGTGCATCTAATTCTGTTAAACTGTACTCTCCTTGTCATTCTTGGTATTAACCAGAATGAAGCGGGAATTCCAAAGTCCATAAATGGCCGAGTTATCCTTAATTAAACCTTCAAATACCACTCAAAATAGTTCTCAAAAAGCCATAGGCATGTGTATGTACTTAGTGAATGGGGAGGATAGTGCATCATGTGATCACTTTCCTGCCTCTGTAACTCGCGTGCTGATTGGCTGTGGCAATCTAGCTGTGAGGTCACGAGTAGTATAAAAGGAACTGGAAAATCAGAATCGAGAGCAGTCAGGATAGAGAGGTGGTTGTGAGATGCCTCCCTATAGCCTATTACGGTGCCACTCGGTTTTAAACACTCGCCTCTGGGACACTAGCCACCACATCCGTATCACAGGTTTTTGTATGCTCACGGGAAGATATCACCCCGGGGCAATAACTAAATGCAAGTGAAGGCAACCCCAACTACCAACACTGCAGAGGGACCTTCTTCCGGATGGGTCTGTTGGCCCCAATGTGACGCTCGTCAAAGTATGTAGGGCGAGTGATGCTCTCAATGGGTAACTCGCCAGATCTGCCGTACCACGTCAAAGAGTGGTAGTTCCAAATCCGCACATGCGTCGTGCTAAGTTTTAGACATTTCAACCGCAGTCAGCGAACATTGCTTGATGCGGCACATGAACTAAGTGGTGCATCTCGTCTTGTGATCTGCCAGAATGCATCTGCATCTTATAACTTTCAACTGTAGGCCTTCAAAACTATGGGCAGCTTCAAACTTTCACCCCAGTACAGAACTTTCTTAACACCATTCAAATTAATTACTGTGTATAAATGTGACTAACTACTAGCCATCCGCATCCGCAACAGTTCTTCTCCACCATTCCTGAGAGTGAGCCGCATCAGATGGTTCGCCTGCAGATTTTCCTAGCAGCTAACTTCCGCATCGTGCCATCTCACGTCCGAATGTGATACTTCAACTACAGTGATTCCAGAACTTTTCCCATAACGATGACTAATAGGTACTCCGTTATTGGATTAATGTATTAATTTCTGTATCAGGTACTGATGACTAACAGGTACCGCATGGTCGTCTGAGACGACATTTTTATAGTTTATACCTTTTTAACTGTATATATTTATTCTTATTTTGTGCTGATGACTAACAGGCACGGTCAAGGTCGTGTGACCTCTCATTTTACTGTGCTGTGACAGTTAGCCATTCTAGTTATGTTTTGCTTATTTTATGCAAAAACATTAGAACCGCAGTTCGCTAGGCTACACAATACAGCAACAACCATACCACCTTGTTCCCCAACAACATCAATTTTTCACTGAGGTCGCTGTTCATGTTCTCACTACGCGCACCTGACATACGGCCAACTAAACCTGGACTATTTTAGCTCAGTAAGATAGGTTTATAGTAGTAAGAGATGATTACTCTGTAGGAGAAAATTTGTGTAAATCTCTTTTCCGGGAGTAGCAGATATGTAACACCGTACACCGGCTAGGTTGTATAAATTGGCCATATACCATAGGGCCTCCTATTCTTACGAATATAAGAGTAATTGTCTCTGTCTACGCTCCTCCATCATCCAGGCTTAAAATTGTTTGGACTCCCCTCTGCCACGTCAATTAGAGTGGACTTTGAAATGATTAGAATCAAAGTGCCATTGACCGAAACACTCACCCTGTATCTTCGGATACTTGTTAGTTTAGATAACCACGCCAAAGTAGGAAGCACTGCAAAGATATTATAATTGCTGGCCTGCAGTGCATCTCTGGCCGATTTTACATAACCTTAAAGACAGGTGAAATGCCAGTCCCCAGGTGCGGATCTCAGATAATTCGCCCAGACATGCTGGGTAACGGACAGGACACAGCTCTTCATCTAACTCTACAAGTGACTGGGTGCGGTCTTAGAACCCACCACACTCTCACAGGAAGGTCACTATAGAGGGGCAGCTGTCTCTTTGTCCTCCACCATAAACTTATATGTGCATTTCAATGCTTATGTAATGGACTTGTCCCTGTGCTGATATATGTGGTCATGATGTGGTGGTGACAGGATCGTCATATGATTCTGGAACTGCCACCTCGTGACCTATCCGCACGCTGTCTAACTGAGGGAGATGCTCCATGAGGGTGACCATACGGTTGCTGGGCGTTCTCGCCGGTCAGGCGTATATGTTAACGATGGCTAGAATACACAACCATTTGCGGCTTAAACCTTGATCTGGACACAAAAACTAAATGACAGGAGAGGATCTAGCAGAAGGACCGCATAAATAAAGCGGCAACCACTAATTCAGTATCTTTTAACCTACATAAGCTGACGGTGTTGAATTCTGCGGAAATCCTCCTCCTCTTCACGTAATACAATGTACATCACAATAACTTATAATTTCACTAGGTTGACTCTTTTTACATAGCATATTTTGAACAAGAGAGTGGCCCTTTTTGCCATCTCTCTTCCTCCGCTTTGGTGTTGTAGGCATTTTCCTGTGATGGAGGTGCGCGCGAGGCACATTCCTCTTGCAACAAATAATGTTTGTTTTAGGGGTTAATTTAGTTTATATTAAACTCGCTAAGTAGCTGCGTTGGGACCCGCCTTTGCCGGGATACATCACAGATTATATCAATCAGAGATCGATGAGGTACCTCTGGCGAGGACCATATTAAACGATTCATCAACTCGACCCTATGTACTTGACGTCTCTCTTGTAACAGCAAATGAGTACCATTGTTTGTTAGTTACCGTAACCAATTATGTATTTAATCATGGCTAGGCTCTAAATGGAACAAATGGACAGCCACATCAGTGACACAGCCGCGACGAGACAGTGTGGTTTAACTTCCGCAACAATGGTCGCACGGCCCCATTGGAACGCGAAATTCCCACCGGCTCACAAAGTTTTACAATCCGGAGATGCGCAACACCGGATCAGAAACCCCGTGGTCTGCAGCCAACCAGCAGCCTCGCCCCAACATACTGTCTTCGGCAGACCAGCACGTACCCTGGGAGCCTACATGAGCTAAGCAATGACAAATCACCAATGATACACATCACCTACTAATCTCTGATATATACCACAACTTACTAGCTTTATATTGTTCTATACTGCGTGTTCATTTTTCGGTTTAATTCTGGGGGTTTTCCCCCATGTTTTTTTTTTTTTTTTAGTTTAAAGTAATGTTTTTCTGCACTTGTTTTCCTATCGGCCCAAAGCGTTTCTCTCCATCTTTCTACTTGTGCTGTCTCTATTCCGGCACCTAATGTCTTTCCTTTCCCCGAGTAGCCACGTGGCAAAGACCTAACGCTATATAAAACTCCACTAACAATTAGGGATTCTATTCTTTTTGTGGCGTCTCGCACATTAGTTAACAAAAGAGTGTTTAAGCAATAATAAGTAAGGACAAAGATAAATAAGTTTTTTTAAAATTCAATCAGAAAATAAACTAACGATAAATATTATTAACTTACTGATTAACATACATAGTAAGCATAAACAGCTGAAGCAAAATGCATTGTTAGAATTATGGGAAGGCACACCCATCTTTAAGAAACAGACAATGTGATGACATGCTGTGCGATGACTGCAACGAAATATGGTTCAAGCACGTCAAGCGTCCACGTACCAATGCAGAGTAATTTGCCACACAGTGAGGAACTGGAACAATCTCCTCAAGAGAACAACACAAAGGGTAAGGCCACATACAAAATTCAGTCTCCTGTGAAGCTGACACCTACCAACAAAACTCCAATCAAGCATTATCAGACCACTAACATAAAGGCAGGTGCATGCCCGTGTGGTGAACCGAATAATCAATATATGATAAGGTCCAAAATGTGTAAATCATGGTTACACTACAATTGTTCAAATCTACCCACATACATGATAGCTGCTCTTACCACATTCAAGCGCAAAAACCCCTGTCGTTTCTGCACATACACCTCTAGTCACATAAGAAATACATGGCAAAACTTAAAACTATCACAACAATACGATGCAACAAATGGATTAATATCAAGTCAAACTGGTGATAATAATTTGAACGACAGTCATAGCCATAGAAAATGCAGTTTCAACAGAAGCTAATAAATACACATCGCCCATGACAACTACTGTGGAGATAAATAAAACGCCTCATATAGAGCTAGATGGTACAATTTCTACAGAAGTAAATGAGCTCCTTACACAGCCAAAGGTTCATCTGATCCCCACCAGTGACTCTTGCAGTGAGATTCTTATTGATGTACTGGACGAGATTAGACATATAAGGAATGATTATGCTGTGCTACATTTACAAGTACAAGAGTTGCAAATCAATACACAAAAATGAGACAACACACCACAAACAGTCAGTATCTACATATCCGTGTTCTAAGCACCCAGCAAGCAGCAGTAATGGCGATGTCGGTTGATTGTGATATGAGTTACGCGAAGGCAGCCACAAACTCCATTAACACTCAAGGGTTTAACATTCAGACAAAACAGCATTGCTACAAACATTAGGAAACAGGCTTTAATCATCAGTAGTTCTACTCTAAAAAAACTGAGTCGTAAATACATGAGCAATAATCAACTCGATATCACAATAGTCAATTGGCAGAGCATGCATTAGCGAGGTAGTATATCAGTTAGAGGAGGTCTTTACGGTGCAACAGTATGATGCATTAGTAGTGCATGTGGTGACCAATGATGTTGCTAAATGGAAAATGCAGGGAATGGTGCAGGATTACGATCATCTCCTTCAAGAAACTAAGGAATTTGCCCCACAATTGCAACTATTTGTGTCATCCTTGCTCCCAAGACCTTATGAGTATACAAAGAGTCATATGGCAATCCCGGACCAAAACCAAAGATACGGTTCTCATCCAAACAAACCATTTTATCAAACAAATTTCTTACACTAATTGATGAATGTTCACTCAAAAACCTAACCTATAACAGAGCCAAGAATTTGTAAATACAACGCATGTAAATATACTCACATACAAAACCAAACACCAACTCGATCAACATCTGTCATAAACAAATTTCCAGTAACCAATATGTCAGGTACATTAAAAATAATAGATTAAAAATCAAAGTTGAATATTTAAATACAAAAGCAGTAATGTAAAAAATAAGCTTACAAAACAACAAGCCTCTACAAAGCGCCATACACAAACTTTGAATCTTGTCAGTCATTGAGAAACAAGCAGATTTCAGATAGTCTGGAGCCAAACAAATTGGAAGCAGATAGACTGTCAATCAACCAACTTTAGTCAGCCAGCAGCCAAGCAACTTAGGATATTACCTGCCAATCAGCCCAACTTGGTTCAGCCAGACAACACCCAAGCAAACTTTGGTCAACTTGGTTAAGCTAGACAACAAACAAGCACACTTTAGTCCAACTTGGTTCGGCCGGAGAACAACCAAACAAACTTAAGTAAACTTGGTCCATCCGGATAGCAACCAAGCAAACACTTCAGTCATCTTGGTTCAGCCAAACAACAACCAAGCAAATACTTCAATTGACTAGGTTCATTCAGCTTGCAATCACGCAAATTGTAGACAGATAGCCCACAGCCATGCAACATCAAAACAATGAAAGCAACAGGACGTAGTGTCAATCAGAGTAAAGCAACCAAACCTGGTGTTGACCAGACATGAAGCAAGCAGACTTAGTGCCATCCAGACACCACCAGCTAGAAGTACATCCAGCTAAGGTGTGATACCGAGCCCGGTACAAGCATATTTAATATTTATATAGATATAAATTTTTTAAGAAATCATATATCAAGTTAATAGTTATATCCAATCAATTAATTGTGTGATTTTAATTAATGCAGACATTTGTTAGAATATTGACCGTATCCTATTGTTGAGTATTTCTTTTGTCTTTAGAATACCCCTGCCTGATAGTGTTAGACCATACCCACTTTGACATATTGATCCATTATCCCTACTGTTCTACCCACCTCAATATTGGTGAGTTAGTACGGTACTGTTGTCATCTATAGGTACACAACATTACAGTTAGGGGTTACGAATAATACTATTGCAGTAGAAATAGATAGGCATACTGGTTCTCAAACGGATACAGACAACTCAGATGACTCATCCACTGTTGTGGAGCCAATACTCTCCACTTACCTCGAAGATTCGACAAGTTGGGCAGAGGGTAACCAGGTTGAAAAGATATTAAAGAAGCGCTGACTCATGCAACTTGTAGCGAACGAGTGGTTCCCCCGACATCCACTACCAGACACACTAGGCAATATCCCCGGATCCGGCTGGTGGCAGTACATATTAACACGACAAGGCTTGCACGATTACGTGATTAAATCGAAAATCGTGATTATGTTTTAAATCGTGAATTTATATGATTAAAAAATAAATAATCGAACAATCGTAAATACTTTCTATTGCATAAAATATTTCAAAACCTAACTTTTAATTACTTTTTAATGCGATCAGTCATGAAAAATTACATTTTGCTTAGTGAATTTATGTACATTTGTAGGGCAAGAGAAGTCTATTTTGTCTTGGTAATTTGTATCCAAGCTGATTAATCGAGTAATCACGAATATTTTTTAACAATCGATCATGATCACTCAACGCAATAATGGCATAAGCCTAACCATGACATGGCATGCCTAGTGTGAGCATGGGATCAGCAGTCACATTATTTATGCCCTACTATGCTGTGCCCATAGACTCGTCTCTCACACACATCACGCATGCATTCACACACCAACAACGCAGATGTAATGTACCATTATCATGATGACTCACCTACTGACAAACATACGACTGATAGAAGGTAAACGCCCCCCCCCCCCCAAACCGAAATATTACCAACAACCAACATGCCGAGCTAGCTGGTGGCCGTGGTGGGATAAAAAAATAACTCGCACATTACACTTTTGACTTCAGCAAGGAGACTAGTGGAATGAGAGCATTTGAAAGAGGAAGTCGGAGTAGTAGGAATGTCTGTGTCCCATGACTTTTGACACCAAGACTGCTCACTCTGATGAGCAGGAGATACATCTTGTTCATAACTGGGAGCAGGCCCGGATCCGTTCTTCCTCCCTGCCACCCAGGGCCAAGGAATGCGTGGATGATCCAAGTGACCTTCACTGGTGGGTGAAGGCCATGGGAGAGGATCCGTGATGTGCTCATCACCAAGCAACCATGCCAAACTTCATAGGGTGCCTGGACAACCAACACACAGGCCAATGTGGCACAAGAGGCAAACATCCCATAGACACCAAAACCCGCTGTGGCAAGAAACCCCGTTGAGGACGATTATGATGTAACACTGGAAGAAGCGGAAGGGCTCTGATGTCAAGTATGAATGTTGCGACAGGAAAATGAAGAAGTGGATGCACTCTGAGGCCCAAGCGAGGGTGCCCTCTGAGTGGGATAGAGGTCGCAACAATACCCTACAATAACGTGACATGTCACCTCCAGCAGTATGAATGGTATGTAGAAGAGAGGGGCTGTCAGAGAGGCGTGTCAACAATGGAGACTGCATAGCCAGGAAAGTGCAAACAAGAGCATCCCCGACCAGAGTGAGGACATAGAAAATGCCCCACTCCAGAGTCATGATCCCTGCTATGAAGGTCATAGTTATGGACATGCTCATATTGATGCAGGGTACTCGCAGGTTAGATGGGCTACATCTGAGTGGAAGACCGTAATGGGAAAACTGTACCAAAAAACTAGACCCACTGAAATAGGAGTTGAGGGGAAAGCCACATTTTTATGATCCATTCTCTGAAGCAGCTGGGCAACACAGACTTGTCTACCTAACCTCGTGTCCGTTTTGAAAACTGCTGGACTTGCGGTAGACTCACTGGATGGAGCTTCCCAACCCAGTGATGACCTTCCACTCATACCATATGCTGCTAAGGAGATCAACCCTGCCCCTTATGATGGTAAGAAGCCATGGGGTGATTATCTGACTCAACTTGAAGTAGCGACACTGCTTAATGGCTGGGATGAAAGGGAGCAAGTTGCTATATTGGCAACTCAACTACGTGGGAAGGCTGTCAGAGTTCTCTCGGACCTATAACTCCCTGTAACACAACTCACGCACACACTGGTTTAGTTAATGCACTGGAGTCACGTTTTGGTACAGCTGAACAGGAGCAAACTGCCAAGAACACAACTATGGGTAGAACTAAGGGGGAAAATGAATCGCTACACGAATTAGCACAGACAATCAAAGGGTTAGTAAGACATGCATATTCCGGACTGCCAGAGAGACCAATTTGAATCAATAGCGGTGGATGTTTTCACTGATGCGTTGTCTCCTGATGCTGACCTGAAGGAGTATGTCTATCAGTCTTCGATGCAAACCTTGGAGCGAACTCTACAAGTGGCTACTAGAATAGAGGGATTTTTGGCGAGGGAGAATCGTCATGGCTCTCCCTGGCTTAGACCACCTCACTGATCCACCATTGAAGCAAAGGCAAGAACTTTCTGTATATGGTGTGGGTAACAGCAACACGCAGCATGAGACGACTGGAAATAGGGTCTGACAATATATTAGAGGTATTCTGCGACGCTGTGTGGAGGATAGAGGGACAAATGGAGTGGTGTCAACGAAGTTTCCAACATAATGTCTGTACAAGGAATGTTGACCCAAGTGAAGGCCAAGGAGACCATCTTATAATGTACTTCCACGATATGGCCCGGTTGCTCCAAGGCATTATGTAGCAACTTCAGTTCCAATTCCACCACTTATGAACACTATCCTAAATGAACCTCCAGCAGCCTCACCACAAGCAGCAAATGGTGAGGAACTTGGGCACTCGGATGGATGAGCAAGATGCCAGGAGAGAAGCTTGGAGAATGAATCTCCCAGCTCCTACAAATCATCGCCGGGCCAGATGACAGCCATCACCCAGAGGGCCGTCCAGATCACCACACACGCCGGCGTCAAGCTTTGACTCTGTGCAGAGGTTAATGCTGCTGGAAAAATAGGTAACCAAATTGGGAAGGCCGGTACCGCCCAGCACCTCACAGGTCCATCTGGCATAAAACATGAAGGGCCAGCATCCTACTACACCCCTTAGTCAAAGTGAGTATAGGGAATATAGGAGACCACTAAAATCCAATTGTGGACGGCATAAAACATCACCCCAGGAAGTACCAACTCCAATTCAGAATAAATGCCCATCACTCGACCCAGATGAATGGTTATCCTTATCACCTCAATATTGATGATGAATCAACAGATGGCTCTTCGTGTATTGAGTATGCCATCCTCAGGGACAAGCCTTTTGGGGATCTCATCCGAATCTGAAGAAGGCAGAATGCTGATACCAGCCCGTGACTAAACAGGAGAAGGACTCTCCTCAGATTCCTCACCATGGTACGACATATCCAGGTTTGCAGAGGATAAGAAATTGGAAGGCAATGTCGAGAAATGTGGCGCTGATACTGTCGCTTTTGTCAAGCTCAGCAGATATCGTTGGAAACATGTCTTGGGGCATTGGTAAAGCATTTTTCCTACCTGCCATAAGGAATGGGACAGAGATCAATTTTTAAATTGATACTGACGCATCAATGACAATTATAAGTCATGCAATGTGCCACATACTGTGGGATCAGTGGCTGCCCCTCCAGGCTTACCCTCCCTTTCATACTATTAGGGGTGGGGTACTGACTTGTGACGGGACTGCAGAGATGACCTTGGTCATAGATAGAGTTAGCTTCCAACACAGAATCCATATTGCCCCTATGGCTAAAGGTCTCCTTGTGTCAGACTTAATACGTAAATACTAGACAACGATATCATATGCCACTGATGAAATTTAAATTTCAGGGAAGTTTCCCCATGTTGCATAGTCACCTGGACTTTGTCTATTATCAAGTGAATTCGGTAGTCGATTGGACCTATTGAAAGCCAGCAAGACATGTGGTTGTGCACCCACGGCGCATCCCTGAAGGGATATTAAATATAGATTTAAATTAGGCGCTTGAGCCTTGTCACATAAGGGGACAAGTGTACTATTTAATTGTTTAATGGATGGGAGGGAAATACGGAGTCCACTACACAGCCAACATCCATAATTTGGGCTGGAAGGATCCTCATGAGGAGGTATCAAACGAGATATGTATTTAATTGATGGGAAGGTGACAAGAGTCCAGTACCCAGTCAACATGTGATGTTGGTTTGAAATACTCTCCACGCCATAAGGGTGGAGATGCATAAATATAAACTGATATTTATTTATTTAATGGATTGATGGATGGAAAGGAGACTGTCCACTCCCCAGCCAATCAGCAGAGTTGACCTGGAAGGCTCTCCATGCCATAAGGGTGGAGATGCATACCCCATAACTAAAGATATCTAATTACTCAATGGATGGGAGGATGGGAAGGAGACTACAGCCAGTGTTGGTCTGGAAGGCTCTCACAACAGTATGTGGGGGAGATGCCATATACCAGATAACAGTATTTAATTATTTAATGGATGGGAAGGAGAAAAGCAGTCAAAACACAGCACAAGTACCCAAGAATTCCGGGTAAGCCCGAGATTGCCTAAGGATTCGGGCAGAGGGCCAGCCAAGCCCAAGAGACGACCAAGAATCCGGTCATAGAATCAGACCAGCACAAGAAATGCCAAACAATCTGTGCAGAGCCAGCCAAGTCCAGGAAATGCCTAAGAAGGTGTAACAGGAGGCCCAAGGGGCCTGTATAGCTCACCTGGAATTATTGTCCACTGGCACACCCGAACAAAACGAGATGATCATTGATAAAATTTACCAATCAAATTTCTGTGAAGAAGGTTTAGCTAAGTTTTATTAAAATTGGCCCAGTGCTTACGAAGTAGTCTTTTTATGATTTTCTCAGAAATTTGCAGAAAATCCAAGATGACAGTTAAAAACGCTAAAATTTAATTAATTTCATTTAATTTTTTTACATATCAACTTTCCATGAACAAATTGTAATGGCATTTCAGCCCTAATCATATCTGTCAAATTTCGGCCCAATTCGTTGAGCGATCTGGGGGCGAAAATCGCCGAAACATTTGGCAAATCAAGTTCCCTTGAACGAACTTGGTTCAGCTCTTCCCCTCGATCATATTTAATGAGTTTTGAATCAATGTCCTAAGTGATTTCAGGGATTTTTAAAGATATTTCTAAAAATCGTCCAAAATCCAAGATGGCCACCGGCCAAATTGGCCATCGGCTTCGTTTGAACAAACTTGAATCTCTATGCCCTATGGGTTCCTGACAAATATAATTGAAATCGGCCCAGTGGTTCTCGAAAAAACGTTTTAAATTTCCAAATGCCCTTTGTATGGGAGCTTTTGGAGGGAAAATAATCCAAGTTGGCCATAAAACCGTTTATCCGACATTTTCGAAAATGGCAAATTTGAAATCAAAATACCCCAAAACCTATATAAATCCAAGTTCAGCTTCAAAATCCATCAAATAAAAAAATCCAAAATGCCCACCAAAACACACTACATTTTGATTGGCCCACGTCAATCTTGGATGGAGGTCAAAACAAACCTCCACAAAAGAACTGTTGTACACCCGTAGGTTATTTTAAAATACCATATATAAGGAAGAACAATACAACCAGTAAATAGCTGCGAATCCCAAAAATTGTGATAAGCTTCATTGCAGTATTCGTACATTAAAGACGAGGCTCAGCTCTGTTGTTAATTGACGACGCATACAGATCAAACAGCGTAAGCTGACCATGAACACAGAGCAGGGACTGAAACTTCCACCGATTTATGACACGCTCCTGATCCCTCAAGATTTTGCCGAGTGTTATAACAAATGAGACCCACCAGAGATTAGTGTGGCTGATGATGTTCACACGATCTGAACGAAATATTCCAAACTCATGACTTAATAAATTAGCTTTAACATGTCTAATTATGTGTTTAGTCTAGAGTATGGTAGATACTTGAGCCTCCCATCCTACATTTTTGCACTGTGATCAATCTGATCAAATATAAACACAAAGCTTCTGTCTCGTGTGTCTAATGAAAGATACTACTAAGTAGATGTTCACGGCTCCCTCCATCACTCCCTCAAATTTTCTTCTGCATTCAGTTTCTCTTGCTCATTCAAGCTCATAAACTAAATCATAGCCAGAAATGTGGAACCATGAAGCTCGACTTTACAACTTTTGCAATGAACTATGAAGCTGGACTTGACCTTTTGACCCCCAAGTAATTGTCTCATCACCTCTCACTAGGAAGTATCCGTGTTTGGGTGCAGTATTATTAACACAAAAAGAGATATGAACTGCTAAGATCAGTAAAGGCAAAATATTATTGAGAAAACCCTTGAATTTTGTCATTATCACAATGACCATGACCATTTGATGCCAAGGTAATTGTGTCATGCCATGCCATTATAAAGACGGATGTGTCCACATATGGGCTATGTATGCGTAACCAAACACGAGATATAAACTGCTAAGTTGAGCTAAACACAGAATGTTAGTCTTGGTAAAAACTAGATTTTAGTAAGGACAGTAACCTTGACCTTTGACATTTTGACTCCAGAGTGCCATGTCTCATTCCCCTCATTATAATGAAGCATGTATTCAACTTTGGCTCTAGTATGACTAAGCAAACTACAGATATAAACAGTGAAGTTGAGCTAAACACAAAACGTTACTGTTGACAAAAACAGTTTTTCCCAAGACGACAATCACCTTTGAACTTTTGACCTGGAAGGACATTGTGTTGTACTCTCTCATTATAAGGAAGCATGTGTTTAAGGTTGGGTCCAATATGGGTAACCAAACATGAGATATGAACTACTAAGTTGAGCTAAACGCAAAATATTAATGCTGAAAAAAC
This sequence comes from Chaetoderma sp. LZ-2023a, assembly GCA_034401795.1. Classification (NCBI taxonomy): domain Eukaryota; kingdom Metazoa; phylum Mollusca; class Caudofoveata; order Chaetodermatida; family Chaetodermatidae; genus Chaetoderma; species Chaetoderma sp. LZ-2023a. The sequence goes on along the minus strand of CM067371.1, from coordinate 31,732,076 downwards.
AGTCATTTACCAATATCACAATATTGACCTTTGACCATTTAGCACAAATGTCTTTGTTTTGTGCACTCCCCTTATAAGGAAGTATGTGTCCAAGTTTGTGTCCATGAAGATTAAGCAAACATGAGATATGAACTGATCAGTTGCGCCAAACGCAAAATGTTAATGTCGAAAAAAAATCCAAAGTTTTTACCTCGATCTCACAATAACCTTAACCATTGCCCTTTTGCCCTAACATCATTGTGTGATGCCCTCCAATTATAGTTGAGACCAGTATACCTAAGCAAAGATGAGTTATGAACTGATAAGTTGAGCCAATTGCAAAATGATATTGAAAGCTTTTTGACAATGTCCCAGTGACCTTGGACCTTTTTACCCCAAGGTCATCATGCGACGCCCCCTTATTATACAGAAGCATGTGTCCAAGTTTGGGTTCAGTATTATTAACCAGAGTTGTGATATGAACTGCTAAGTTGAGCTAAACGGAGTGTTAATGTCGAAAAAACAAAGTTCTTCACCAAGGTCCTAATGACCTCAACATTATTATGTGATGCCCTGTCATTATAAGTAGCATATGTTCAAGTTTGGGTCCAGTATGACTAACCAAAGATGAGATATAAATGGGTAAGTTGAGCTAAATGAAAGATCTTAATGTTGAAAAAACCTGCAGTTTTTAGCAAGGTCACAGTGACATGACCTTTGACCTTGTGATGCCAATGTCATTGTGTGATGCAGGGTCATTATGAGAAAGCATATGTCCAAGTTTGGGTCCAGTATGATTAAGCAAACCTGAGATATAAACAGAAGTCGAGCAAAACGGAAAATGTTAATGTTGAAAAACCCCAAGGTCATAGTGACCTTGACCTTTGACCCCAAGGTCATTGTGTGATGACGTATCATTATAAGGAAGCATGTGTCCAAGTTTGGAACCATGCGACATAAATATAAAAGTTGGGTAAACGCAAATTGCACGACGACGTCGCCGCCACCACTGCCGTCAGACGACGTGCAGGGTATCACAATAGCTCGTTTTACTTCATAAAGTTAAGCTAACAACTATCTGTGTATGGTCACTGGTGTAGATTTCTGTGCTCAATGACATATGAGGTCAATGTGTTCCTCTTTGGAGAAGATGGCAAAACACTCCTATGTAGTGGGTTTCAGGAATGTTTATTTTTATTACAAATTTTCTACTGGAATGCCCTTCTTTCGGCCTGCAAATGGACACACGATGAATAAATATTTTGATTTTCTTGAACAAATTTAGCTATTAAATGGTTAAATGGTTAAAAATTCAGTTATTATGGTGGTAGGTACTCTCACCATACCAAGAATAGCAGTTTTGCGAAAATTCATATCTTTTCACAGATTTTTTCTAAATTTAAGCATTTCAAAGTAAATTTGCTAAAAAAAAATCAAGCAAATTTAAGAGTATTGAAAAGCGAATGTTGGGTTCAATCAGTTCTCAAGCATTGCTATGAACCTTGTGTAATGTAACCAGAAATGTGGTTGCAATTATTATTATTATTATTATTATTATTATTATTATTATATGGCTCATATATATAGCGCTTATCAAGAAATTGCTCTAAGCGCTTTACACTAGTTAGTTATTAAAAAACTATATTTAATTTTAAACAATCAGTCGTTAAAAAACTATCTGTAAGTAAACAATCAGTTATTGGTAAAAACAATATAATTAGTAAAAGAACGCTATGGGCAAAATGTGAAAAAATAAAACTAGATTTTATATGATTAAAATGGAAGGTCAGCCTGTAAAATAGTGCTATAGTAATGTAGTTAAAAATTTAACAATTATACTGAAATTTAACAAGATGCGTTTTTAGTCCTTTCTTAAAACCGTTAACATGTGTCATTGTTCTGAGAGCTATTGGCAAATTATTCCACCAGACAGATAATGTATTCTGGAGCCAGCCCCATCAGCCCTTTATAAACCAAAACGCAAACCTTAAATTGAATACGTCTATGAACTGGTAACCAATGAAGTTCTTTTAACACTGGTTGGATGTGAGTATAGCGGCTACAACAGGTGACAATACGAGCGACTATATTTTGTATCCTTTGGAGACAATCCAGTTGCTGACCCATGACCCCGATGAGAAGCACATTAGTGTAGTCAAATTTAGTGATCACCAATGATTGCAAAAGTGTTTTTGCAGCTGAAGATGTCAGGTATTTTCTAGTTCTCTCAATGGATCTGAGATTTAGGTGTGTAGACTGACACACAGAGGTGATGTGATTCTCTAGTGTAATGCGGGAGTCAAATATCACACCGAGGTTTATGCGCGAGATGCTGGTATGATGGTACATTCACCAGCCTTAATAGACACGTTATTTACGTTAGTTTTCATATTTGGAGTTCCAAAGACAATGGTGTTCTGTTTTATCGGCATTTAGCATAATGAAGTTTTCTTTGATCCATAGTTGTATATAAGCCAAACAGTTCTGAATTTGCTCGATGGTAAAAGTAGCGCTATCACAAGCTTTGAACCAGGACTAGATTTTTTTGTGTCGTCAGCATATAGTTCAATCCATGTTGACGAATAATGGCACCCAATGGAGCTGTATATGCAATAAAAAGTAATGGTCCCAATACGGAGCCTTGTGGGACACCAAATGTCAAAGTTTGAGGTTAAGCAGATTTACCATCAATAGTGACAGTTTGTGTTCGATTGGTCAAATATGAACGAAACCAAGCTAAAACTGAGTCGGTTACTCCAAACACATTTTCTAGTCTAGCAAGTAGTCAGTCGTGATCTATTGTGTCGAATGCTGCTGACAGATCTAGTAAAATCAGCACTCCGATCATATTGTTATCGACGGCTCTCATCACATCATTTTGTACTCTTACTAACGCTGATCTGGTTAAAATCGCACAAGTAGTTAATGAGCAGACGATTTTCAGCATTTTTTCGGAAAATTCAAAATGGCCACCGAATAAATTGACCAATCAAAATTCTATATACAAGCTCTGAAGCATAGAACTTTAGGGTCCTTCCAGCCGAGTTTGCTTGAACTTGTGCTTGAACTCGTTCAAGCGGTTAATGAGGAGTAGCCTTTTAACTGATTTCCCAAAATTTTCAGAAAATCCCAGATGGCCACTGGAAAAATAGACCAATAAAAATTCTGTATACAAGTTCTAAAATCTACCAGCCTAGTATCCTTCCAGCCAAGTCTGGTTGAAATTGCTCAAGAAGTAAATGAGGAGTAGCGCTTTAAACGATTTCCCATTTTTTGGAAAATTCAAGATAGCCGCCAGAAAAATAGACCAATCAAAATTCTGTATAAAATTTCTGAAGGATACCATGCTAGGGTTCTTTCATCCAAGTTTGATTGAAATCGGCCAGGTGGTTATCAAGAAGTAGGCTTTGAAGTGATCTCCAGAAATTTTCAGAAAATCCAAGATGGCCAATCAAAATTCAGTATACAAGTTCTGAAGCCTTCGCCAATAGGGTCCTTCCAGCCAAATTAGGTTGAAATCCGCCAAGCGGTTAATGAGGAGCAACGTTTTAAGCAAAATTGATGGATGGAAGGACGGTCGCCATGCCATAAGCTCACTTGGCCATTCTGGCCAGGTGAGCTAATAAAGGTAGACATGATAGATAATTAAAAAAACCATGATGGCCACCAAAGAAATTGACCAATCAAAATTCTTGTTTTATATGTTGAAGTCTACTGCCATAGGATCATTTGACCCAAATTTCGTTGAAATTGGGCTACTAATTAAGAAGTGCCAAAAAATCAAAATGGCCACCTGCAACAAATCGACCAGGCAAAATTCTGAATAGAAGTTCTAGAGCTTGGTGTAGTTCGGATCGACCGGTCGGATACCGACCATACCAGCTAAGCTGGATACGCGCCACACGTCCTGGATTCGTTTCCTGAACACGCCCCTCTGGGTAGAGCTATAAGCGTATATAGGGCTATGTGAGAGATAGTGTGGCGAAAAATGACTAAGTTCGTTAAAGCGCATGCCCGCGCCAGGACGCTGTTTATATGGAGCACGTAGTTACGACCTAGATAGGATGGCGCTTTTAGTGTACCGAGATGGCACCATGTAATTCTTATTGATTTCCTGTTAAATCTGGCATTAATCAAGACCAGAATTCGACAGGCTTTCTAAATCTGTAAACCATATTGCCGTCATGTCATAACCACGTGGACGCAAAACTTCTAGAATGTTCAACTGCACAATTATTAGATGCACGCTGATTGGCTGTTGCTCGAACGATGATTGGATAGAGCCTGCACCTGTGATGTCACGAGCTGCATAAAAGGAGAAGTGATCCAGTGATCGAGAGCATCCTCGGCCAGGGGCCGAACAAGTTTGTATCTGTACCAGCTACTACAAGCGCGACAGACATTACACGTCTTCCTTCGCTATGCATCAGGTTTTTATCCCGTAGTGTGCAGTTCTCCAACCCACCGCACTAAAACAATTTTGTAACTCCCCATTTACGGGAGTAATTTGGAACTTCTGATAATTGTTCCTGAATACCAACAGCTACATTCGGAACACAAATTTGCGGTGAGGCCTTTACGGCCTGAATATGTGAGTCTACAGATGTAGAGGCAGGATGATCTTTGATGGATGACTCGCCGGATCTGCCGGCCATGCCTAAAAGTGGTATTTCAAACGCCGCCGAACCAATCGTGTAGGTTCTTTCGACTTTCGACTGCAGCAAGTAAACTCTGCCTGGTGCGTCTTCAGAGCTGGCTGACATACCCAGCACCGTGAAGCTTTGTTTTGTATCTTCATTTGCCTCTAACAACCCCCGCTAGTGATCGGGTTGTTTACACCTTCCATCCGTACCATCGGTGTACGGGAACTTTCTTCACCACGTAGTACTATCGTATCTTTTACTGACTGTTCGTTAGACATTCTATTAGGCTTACAGTGCTGAGCGATGTCCTTCACCCACCATGAGTGTTCTTGCAGAACTCTTGTTTGCGGGAACCACCCTGCGGGAGCTTTCCAGCTTCCGGAGAGCGCATCAGCTCACGTCGACTACGGATCTACGTCTCAATTTCAGCAACACGGTAGCCTAACTTAGGAATGACTACCAAGTATTCAAGTAACTATACTTCACAGTTTAATTATTTCTCTATATAGGTTTTGTTAATTATATTGTATCCGCAAAAACGGTCCCGATGACTAAAAGGAACCGTAACGGTCTTAGGACCGATAGTTATAATTTCTGTATTTGTATATAATTATTATCATTTTCCTCAATGTGCTGCTAACCGCACTATAGTAGGTTCGTTAACCTTTACTAAAATATATATCTTAATCATTTGACACTGTATTGTTGTTCTGGTTAGATTATGTATATATATGGCCAGTGGCGATCCGTTCATGTTTTGCTTATTTATAGAAAATATAGGACTGCAGTGCACGTAGGAAACACTATACAGCAACACTTATATATGCAGCACTTTCTCCCACCACCAACACGTTTTCACTAAGGTCGCTGTCCGTGCTATAACTCTGTTTATCCCAGCATGCTACCGACTAACCTTTCTATTCAGCTTGATAGGACAGGTTCAAACCGATTAGAGACACTTTCTTCATTACATACTCTGTAATATACTCTTCTCTTCCGGTAGTGCGATAATCTAGCCCCGTACTCCGCTAAGACTCATAACTCCAAGATTGGATTGTGTCTCTCTTCGTGTTCCACTCAGCCTTGTGGTTTCTAAATTGTTTGGATGTCCCCATCCGCACCATGGGCTGATCCGACTCTGGGAAACTATTGGGGTTTCCGAGCGGTGATGGCCAGGGTATGGTGTTACATACACCTCCCCATGTATCTTCGGATACTTAATAGTTAGTACTTTAAGCCAATGTAGGAAAGCACTGCGAAACCACATGTATTAATTGTTATTTTATTTACTGACAATCCTCCCGCACTGCAGTACAAAACTGGCAACTTGTATATAAACCTAACGACAGGTTAAACGGTTAGTTCCATAGGACCCGGTGACGGGCGAGATACGTATTCCCTCCGAACTCTGTTAAAATGTCTGGGCATGATATTTAGATCTGCCATGCCCTTGCGAGGACATTTACGGTGGGTATTCGTCTCTCTTATCCCCACCATAACGATAAGAGAAATGGCCTAATAATGCTTTTGTGAAATGTAACCCATGTCTTGTAATGTTTTATGTGGTTATGAAGCGGAATGTTCGGATTCTTACCCAGTTCGGAGATCTGACTAAGTAACATGTATGAGCGCTGTCTACAGTATTGATGTCTTAGGGCATCTGTTCTCCGTGACAGCCGTGTCTAATAGCTAGGTAGATATCAGCCAGTTGCAGCCAAAAATAATTCTTGTTCTGAAAACAACTAAACGGAATTAAGCAAAGCAGAAGGCCCGCAGAAATAAAGCGGCAACTACTAATTCAGCATATTAAGAATCATATAAGACGGTGATGAAGGAATCCATCGGGAATCACCCGTCCCGTCTTCACGTAAACCAGTACGCACCCCTATAGTCATAATCTCACTAGGTATGGTCTTTTCTTTCTAAAGCATTTTTGTTTGAAATATTAGAGTGGGCCCATTTTTGCCTACTATTCTTCTCCCGCTTTAAGCCATGGCGACACCTTCCCGAGACGGAGGCCCGCGCGCGCGAGGCACTTGCCTCTCGCAATGATTCAGCGACGACGGTCCACGCCAGGATAATACTCCTCACCCAAACTAGCACTAGGAGTAGTGCCCGCGTGAGGCACATCACTTTTTCGTCTGAGATAACCTTCTTCCTTTCAGCTTAGAGGTATAATAACTTATATTAAGTTAAATAGCTATGTCTCGTGTACGGGAGCCTTTCTTGCAGGGATACCTCTGCAGACCTACGAGTCTGTGTGGTACCTCCGGGAGCCCCATGTTTAAAAGTTCATCTACCTGCCTCTATGTCTCATATTTTCGATTGCTCTTACTGTAGTTTTATCTAGCATATTTATAATTGTTTAGGTAAACTCATTGTATAGACTTATATTTTTAGGTCACTACATCAAATCTTGTAAGTCCATAGATCACGAAATTGCTATGGACAGGCTTACTGGTGACACAAATTCTTGGGATGAGACAGTTGTGGTTAATGTTCGCGACGATGGTCGCACGGCCCCACCGGAACAATTGAGTTCCACCGGCCTTAGGAGCGGGTTTTTGTTTCCCGCAGGGCAGTCTCGTACAAGGTCCGTCACACCGAGACCGGATGCTAACCAGCATCAACACTCGTTGTGCACTTGCGGCGCGGCGAGTCGACATGATACACCGGAACGGCCCGACACTACCCGGCGAGCTACACTACCACTATAGAATCCTTCCAGTCAAATTTGGATAAAATCCATCAACTCATAAAATTTACAATTTTCACCAAAGAAATCGCCCCATTAAAATTCAAAATAGATGTTCTGGAGCATACCAGGTATGAAATCTGTCAAGCGGCTAATGACGAATAGTGTTTTGACAATTTCGAGTAAATTTTTCAAGATTTTCACCCCCAAAAATCGACCAATCAAAATTTGGTAGAAAGGTTCTGAAATCTAGCACCGTAGCGTCCTTCCAGCCAAAGTAAGTTGAAATCCGCCAAGCGATTAATGAGTAGCATTTTGATTATTTCCGGTAAATTTTTCATAAAATCCCCCCACAGAGCACCCCCCCCCCCGCCCTTGCGGGTTGGTCTGTTGTTTTATTAACCACTATAAAAACATACTTACCGTTCAATCACTACTTGCTAAATCAATTATCTGCATTAAGCTACCAGAATAAGATTTTTATGCTTGCATACACTCCTCCCCATGCCTATTCCTATAAATATGGACCCTCAACCAGGCTACTGGTTAGGTCCATCTCCAGTATATTAACTGATATTTTTCAGAATTTAAGTGCCAAATATTATAGGCAAATTCTCAAATCAATTCCATGCAGGGTGGCTGAGGCCGGGTCGCAGTGATTGTACGGTAAGTATGTTTTTATAGTGGTTAGTAAAACAACAGACCAACCTGCAAGGGGGGGGAGGGGGGTCTGTGGGGGGGGGGTTGTTATTATACCACAAAAACATCCATTACCATTCAATCACTACTTGCTAAACCCGTAGATTTGGTCAGTGCCCCACTTAAAACATTAGGTGGGAGGCGATTTGAGAATCAACAAACAAGGATAAAAATCAAACCAATCTTATCCAAATGTTAATAACATAACATAATAGTGCATTTAAATCAATCACACCGTGACTATCAAATAAGGAAAACTTGAACTTAGAGATAAAAAAAACCCCAAAATAAACTCTCACCATTTCTTACAGATGCAGTCTTAACGAAAATGGCGATATGTGCTTGGTAAATGGTCTTCAGCAATTTTGGTTAAAATCGTAATATTATGAAAGAAGGAGGCTGCTGCACTCTGATCCTTCAGATAAAAGGTTGTAAAAGAGTATTCAGATTTCCATCCTGCAACCTGCATGACTTCATTTAAATATGAACCGGCAAAAAGCACAAAACAGGAAGCCATTCCTCTAAAATCGTGAGCTTTAATATGGGAGAGATTAATTTGTTCCGGAGAAGCAATCTCGTAACAAAGCTTAATCGTCTCCCAAATCCATCAGGATATCATAAACTTTGAGACCGGCTTAGCTAATTCTTCCGCATAAGAAAACCATAAAAGGGATGGATCAAATCTTTCGAAATCAGTTCGCTGTTTGTACATTCTTAGTGCCCTAACAGGATACCAGAGTTTGTCGGAAGGCGAAAAAGATGATAATGATTTTAAAATGATCGGACTAGCAGGAACCTGGTTAGATGGAGTTTTAGATAAAAAATCGCTTCTGGGATATAAAACTAAACCGTCTCCTGAAACTATAAATCTCTCCCTTTCAGCAGAAAAAGCATGAATTTCTGAACGCCTTCTAGCAGAGGTCACTAATACTAATAGAGGAAAGAGGTTCAAAATGACAGCTGCCAGCACTTGAAGAACCAAAGCCAAGTTCCATGAAAATAAAGGCTTAGCTATCGGAGTACGAATATTGCCTAGACCTCTAATAAAAACTATTAAAGGTCTGTGCCCTTGACATCGGAATACAGAAGGCAAGGAAGAGATGCCAGAGAAAATCTATACCCCCTAACCGTATTAGCTGATAAATGTAAGGAATCAAAGAGATATGTTGAAAAGTCTAATACTTGGGGAATAGAAACAGAATCGGGCACGACACCTTGGTCTGAACACCATTCTCCAAAAATTTTAAGTCGAAACTTGTAAACTCTGCAGGGCGACTCTCTTCTGGAAGAATCGATAATAACTGGAGATCTTGAAGAAACTTTATTCTCGTAGACTTTAGTTTCGATATTCTCCAAACACACAGACTGAAGATTTCTGGGTTTGGATAAAGACAAAGACCTCTTACTTGAGACAGAAGATCCTGGGAGAATGGAAGAAGACGAGGTAAGTCTACCAGGAGATCTAGAAGGTCTACAAACCAAATCCTCTTTGGCCAAAAAGGAGCTATTAAAGAATCGCGCAGATTTGTTCTTTGACCTTCTTCAACACTAATGGAATCAAAATCGTTGGAGGGATCGCAGACGAACATTCCTGTCCAGGGCATCCACCACCAGGGCTTGACTCCGGAAAAGGAGACATTAAGAGGAGATCTGAGCATTCAGAGATGTCGCAAACAGATCTACCAGAGGGCAATCCATAAGACTGAAAATCGCTTAGACAACCGACCTCTTTAACTGCCACTCTGTGTGGGCAAATTTGCTGGGACGTGACAGCTGGCCCGCAAGAAAATTCAGACTACCTAGGACATGAGAAGACACTAAAAGAATCTGATTCTTGCGACACCATAAGAGAAGGTTCCACACTTATAGACAAAGGACGGATGACCTTGAAACCCCCTGCCTGTTGAAATAAGAGACCACTGTCGAATTGTCCGACCGAATCGAGACTTCGAGACCTATCACAAGATCTGACCATGAAGGGAGAGCCTTCTTGACAGCACACAAATCCAGAATGTTGATATGAGCTGTCGACTCCTCCAGGGACCAAAGACCGGAAACCGACAGGGAGTCCCAGACCGCTGCCCATCCCTCCTGAGAAGCGTCTGTGAAGATAATCGCCTGAGGGGAGGACTTTACCAGTGGAACACCCATCAGAAGCAGAGAACGATCTTTCCAAAAATCTAGATGAGGAATCAAGTGTTCTCTGATGGGAATCTGATGGTAACTAGAGTGAACCGACTGCTTCCAAAGGGACATTAAATACATTTGGAAGGGTCCTCTCATCAGCGCCGCCCATGGAATAACATTTTCTACCCTGACCATCAAACCTATCACTCTTAGCAGAAATCTTACTCAGACCATGAAAGAAGAAGACAGGATTTCCATTGCCACTGATAAAGCCTCTATTCTTGGATTTGAGGGGAAGACTAGACCCTGGGCCAGATCGAAAGAAACACCTAGATGCGTGAAGATTTGAGAGGGACCTAGGCTTGATTTCTTTAGATTTGAAATCTACCCTAGGTTGCATGCCAGACTGCAAACCTCTGGAAGAATTCCTGAGAGATTTGAGGAAGACTTTGCTTTACTAATCAATCGACTATATAAACGTGAGGATGGATAGAACGACGGTGTCAAATTCCTGCCACGGCTGAGACTAGGGGAGTAAAAAGAAAAGGAGCCGTGGTCAGGCCAAAAGGCATGGCGCAAAACTGCCAAACTCGATCTTTGTAAGCAAATCTCACAAATTTTCTGAAGGAAGGGTGAATGAGAACATGAAAGAAGGCGTCATTTTGATCGATGGAAAACGACCACATACCCTGATCTAGACTGGAAATGATCTGGGAGATGGTCTCCATCTTGATTTGGGAGTAAGAATCATGAGATTTAATCATGTCATACCCCTTGTTAAATTAAAATTAATGCAGAATTGAATGTTTCAGAATGAAACGAGATCATTTCATTTTACTAAGATTTAATGACAGGGTAGGAATTCCTACGCTAGGCTGAATGCTCTCATGTATGTATAAGGCCCTGGACCGATGGATCCCAAGAGCCAAGAAGAGGAAGAGAAGAGATAAAATAGAAGAAAGGGTTGGACCTACCCGGGCGGAGGCCACATCTTCACTCTCTTAGCTAGAAAAACCTCTGTGAGAAGACCTACCACTAGACCTTGAACTAGGTCTGTAAAAATAAGCATGACTGGACAAAATCTCCTCAGCCCTGACCGACTTGGGAATTGAAGAATTAGAAGAAGGATTAGGAGATGGAGAAGAAAAAAGATGAGAAGAATCACCAGAGGCCATAGAATCAATAGTTCAAATGGAAAGAGGAGAGCATGGCCTCCTGGAAGCTTGAAGAGAAAACTGTAAAGAATCAGAAAAGGAATAAGATTGATCAGAAGGAATGTGATCAGATACAACAACCTGACCAGAGGACATGGGAAGTGATTCAGGCCACTAGCGGAAGAGCTTGAAAGAATAGAGAAAAAAACTGACATGAAAGAACGAACAAGAGACGAATCACTAAGCACAGAAAACAATGAGAAAACCAGACCTTAATCAACAATTAGAAACTCAAGCTCAAAAGAGAGAACGACAGAAACAATCGGATCAAGATGATCAAACGAGGAAGAAGAGGAAAGAACAGGACCAGAAGATCCCTGGAGAGGATTGATAGAAGATGAAATACGGGAAAACCCCAGAGGAGGGAAAAAAGAAGAAAACTGAAAGAGAGAGGAAGAACATGACTGGAAGAAAACATTAGAAGCGGCAGAGGATGAAGGAAGAGACCTATACTTATCTTTACTTATTCATATTTAAAGACTTAGAACCAATATTATCATCTTGTAAAAACGGATGTCATTGAGTTTGATATGCCAATAAAAGGAATGATTGATAGACTGATAATGAATCTCCGGGAACAGCTCGAATGTTAAATGCACAAAACACTGATAATTGATTGTGATGAAAACACTATGGGTTGAATCACGAAACAAAACGCTGAAAGACAGAGACTATATAAAATCAAAGCGAAATGACTCACCAAAACCATGACTGTGACAACGCAGAAGAAAAAACTCGGCTTTTATTCCTTCTTCCTTCACCCTTTTTATCTTATTTCTCTATTCTCAGCGTCTTCTTGCTCTTGTAATCATTAATCTTAGAGCCATTCTCTTCCCTATGAATACACTACTGAATCTTTTCCTTTCAGCGCCTGTCAGAATTAGACTAAGAATTACGCTAGAAACAGGGATTTTCTTCAACAAATAAACTCCCTTTGGTTAAAATAAATATGTCAACCTGCTGACATAAGAGGAAAAGAGTGAGAAAAAAGGCTGAACGGCCCGAGGACAACTGGCCATCTAAAGTTGGATGAAATTAAAAATTATGTATCTAGCGATAATGCGCAGAATACCGACTGACTTATCGGATGCAACAAAAAACCCATCTGGCAACCAGTCGGAAGAGTCTTTAATTACGTTGAATCGTTTCACTGATAAAAGAAAAAATGCTGAATATCTACAATTCCATGAGACTTCAAGACTGGCAATGTCTCGGAATTAATATTTTCAGCGATTAAACATTCCGATTTTAAAAGCACTTACTGAAATAAGACTAACTCTTAGGCAAGATGATGACTAGATCCTAGGAAAGACAAACCTGGAATCTCAATAAGAGCTATCACCGAAAATCAAAAAAAGGAAAACCGAACCAGAAGTTAATCATAAAACACCATGAAAACCGGTAATGACCTTATCCCCGGATGTACAAATCCGGAAATGAAAAAATAGGAAACGGAAATGCGCAAACCGGAAGAAGACAACCGGAAACTGAACCCGGATGTACAGTAAAAAACCAGAATAAGCATAGGAACCGGAAATATGCAAACCAGAAGTCAGACCGAATACGGTAAGAACGGAGGTAGATCCGGAAAACGGAAGTAACCCCTGTCCTGAGGACCTGAATCCACTACGACTGATCTAAGACTTTGACATTGGCATATATGTTAAAGACGGGGGGGGGGGGGGGGGGGGGGCGGGGCTTCTGCCACCGCCACCACTGCTTGAAGGTCATGCCTTTTCTTCTTATTTACAACCTCATGACTCACGTGGGTTTGACCCGGTGACCTGCTTGAGATCACCTTCGAGAGCTTATTTGCTCTAATTATTTGATCTTTGGAAGCGGAAGTCGGAAGAGCTTATTGGTCATACCGGAAACGGTCGGAACGGAAGTAAGAACCGGATCTTGAAGACCCGGATGTCCAACAAAACCGGAAGTCATACCAGAAACAGTCGGAACGGACGTAGCACCGGAAAATGGAAGTATACCCGAGTCCCGAATCTACCACAATGGAAACGGAAGAACTAGCAAAGCTAGAATGCGAACTCTTAGCTATAGGCGACCTATGGAGAATCTTGACGACAGGTATGACCGAAATATTGGCATTAGCATACAGCTTTTGGACGGGTGCTTCCGCCGCCGCCACCACTGCTTGAGGGTTATGCCTATCACCCTCAAGACTAATGTGGGTTTGACCAGGTGACCTGCACGAGCTCACCTTCAAGAGCTTTGTCGCTCTAGACTTTTGTTTAGGAGACCTGATTACTTGCATTGACGTTAGAGGAATCGGTTTCCCCCATTTGCGGGAATGCCAGCGAAGGATTCAAATCTCGCAAATAAAGCTAACACAGCTTCCGAATTCGCCGAAGAGGCCCCCCCCCCACCCCCCGTTGCTGCTGAAAGACATATTAGAATATTGCAAGACACAGCTTTTGTCTTACTAGCAACGGAGGTAGGGGAAGGACGACCAGAGGGCAGCGCTGTAAGGACGAATAAGCCTTAAAGAAAACTTAGATATGAACGCAGACCACCCTATGCAAAACCCGCACATCGATGTGGGGGTACACGTAGTGCACTTAAAACAGACATGTCCTCCATACTCCACAGAGTGAACTCGTTCACAGATTCAGATTGAGGACTTGATTTATCGTTCGTTAAAACACTCTTAAAAACGAAAAAAGATTACGAAAGAAGCATACAGCTTAGAATTTCGATAAAAGGAGTCTAGAAACATGCAAATGCCTTTCAAAGAAAGGCCGGAAAAGTTCAAATTCAAGATTGTTTTCTATCATAGGGAAATAAACGTAATTCCCTGTAAAGCACTATTTTTCTTTTACCTGAAAGTGATTAAAGGCTCACTGGAGTAATAGAGTGTTTTTATATGATGATGACTTAGGCATGTTAAAGTTGTTACCACGAAAATTAAACCCACGAAAACCGGTAACATTTATATACATAGTTATAAAGTTCAATATAACCACGAAATACTTCCAAAAACATAATTTTGGGAGGATAGACTTCATAGTAGGCATATCTTAGCGTGAGGAAGTCCTTCAATAGTAAGCTGACACAGCGCAAAGCTATAAAAACTTTCTGGTAATATTTGTGCAGTTGTTCTGCTTGCAGAATAAGTGAAAAGTGGATCTGTTTCCTATTTGGGCTCCAGTGTGCTTGCGCAAGTGCGCTTAGTGACAGGCATCACTATGGAGTGAGTGCAGACTGGTGCCAGTCTATATCAGTTAATATACTGGAGATGGACCTAACCAGTAGCCTGGTTGAGGGTCCATATTTATAGGAATAGGCATGGGGAGCAGTGTATGCAAGCATAAAAATCTTATTCTGGTAGCTAAATGCAGATAATTGATTTAGCAAGTAGTGATTGAACGGTAATGGATATTTTTGTGGTGTAATAACAACTAAGGTTTTCACCCAAAAACTTAATCAATCAAAATTCTGTAGACAAGTTCTGCAGCCTAGCCCAATTGGGTCCTAACAGCTAAAGTAAGGTCAAATCTGCCATGTGGTTAATAACGAGTAGCGTTTTGACAATTTCCGATAAATTTGTAAATTTTCATAAAATCAGATTTTCACAACAAAAAAATTTACCAATCAAAATTCTGTATACAAGTTCTGAAGCCGAAAACATTAGGGTCCTTCCAGCCACATTAGGTTGAAATCCACAAAGCTGTTATTGAGGAATAGCATTACTTTTGACAATATTCGTTAAATTTTTCATAATATCTCAGATTTTCAGCAAAACAATTGACCAATTAAAATTCTGTATAGAGGTTCTGAAGCCTACCCCAGTAGGGTGCTTGCAGCAAAATTAGGTTGAAATCTGCCAAGCGGTTAATGAGGAGGTAGGATTTTTATACGAAGGTTGACAGATGGACGACGGTCGCGATGTGTATCAGCCACCTTCACCTTTGACCTTTTTGAACACAACATGATTGTGTGATGTCATGTCATTATAAGGAAGCATGAGTACAAGTTTGGGTCCAGTATGATTTACCAAACCCGAGATATAAAAAGAAAATTTGAGCTAAACGAAAAATGTTTTTACCAAGGTCACAGTGACCTTGACCATTGACCTTGTGATGCCAATGTCATTGTGTGAAGTCATGTCATTATAAGAAAGGATATGTCCAAGTTTGGATCCAGTATGATTAATCAAACCGGAGATATAAACAGAAAAGTTGAGCTAAACGGAAAATGTTAATGTTGAAAATATCAAGGTTTTTATCACGGTCATAGTGACCTTGACCTTTGATGTCTTGACCCCAATATCATCGTGAGACGCCGTGTCATTATAAGGAAGCATGTGCCCAAGTTTGGGTTGAGTATGATTAAACAAATTTAACGACGACGCCGCCACCACCGCTGCCACCACTGGATGGTGTGCAGGGTTCGCAATAGCTTGTTTTACTTCGTAGTCGAGCTAAAAATGATACAGCCTGACTTAGTCTCCATAGGGATAATAAGGCAGCAACCATAAATCACTGATATAATAATATATGGTATATACATTTATTCAATCACAATATATCACATAAATAAGGAATATTTCATCAAGTCCAGTCTATACACATTCTTATAGATCTTTAATGATTTTCATACTTTTTAACCCTTGACTATTAACCATTTCACTGATGAATTCTCCATATCTCACTTTTAAGCCAACAATACAGGAAAACTGTGGAAGATATTGAAAATAATTTTTCTGGAACGCAGCAATGGTTTCCAGTCGAATTAATTTCAAAATATTGAGCAGAATAAGTTTTATATCGTAAAGAATTACTCTTTCAAATTTTGCAAACCCCAGAAAAAGTAAATTCTTTCCAATGCATAGAATATTCTGTTGAATATTTTGAAGCTAATATGACTGGAAGGTAGCACCCCCTTACACTTCTACAGACAAGAACTCACAAATTCCTTTTGATGTAAGAAAGTCTGGAAGGATCAAGTTAAATTTGGCTCAAAATATTCACTACCTTTCCTGCATAGTTGTCTTGAAATTGGGACTCTGAAAAGGGTAAACATGGTTATAACGCACTGTCAATCAAACACGATGCACCAAATACTCCAGCTACCGTGATTCATCAATATGAACCACAGATTACGTATTTAACCCTTTAAGGGTCAGGCTGGCCAAAGCCGGCCTCTACAGTGGGTCTTTGGCAATGCCTATTTGCAGGCTAAGAGAAGACTATTTTTTTAAAATAGTCTTGTCTTAGCCTGCAAATGGACATATTTTATGAAAAAATTCAAAATTTTTTTGGATCAAATTCAGTCATTAAGTGTTAAATTTGTAATATTTCTGTGGTAGAGCCATATGTCCTCATTAACATTTCTTGTTAGAATGAGACTGCACTTCCTTGTTGACCTCCGTCTTCTCTGCTTATTGTTCTTCCTTTCAGCGTGCATCGGTCCGGCGTCGCTTTCCAGCGGAAAGACCTCCTGTAATACAGAGTTTAAAAAGTAATAAACCAAGAGGCCCAAGGGCCTTAATGCTCACCTGAATTATTACCATTTGAACAATTATGATTTGAACAAATATAACACTTTAAATTCAGCAGTAACAAAATTGGGAATTCGGTACAATCCATATTTAATGGGAAAATAATGATGAGCGCTGAACCACAATCAGATTGAACCCTAGATTCCAGCCAATAAAAAATCCAATATGCCCATCAAAACCAAAATTTTAAATGTTCCATGACAACCATGTTTTATCAAGGATCAAGTTCTCTTGAACAAACCTTAATCACCCCACTTAGTTATCGATGAAATTAAATTAAATGTTCTGAAACCTATCAGCCTAGTATCCTTCCAGCCAATTTGTTTGAAATTGCCCAAGCAGTTAATGAGGAGTAGTGTTTTAAAACAATTTTTTCCAGAAAAGTCAAGATGGTCACTAAAAAATTGATCAATCAAAATTCCTAGGGCTGCGCGGTTTGGCTTACAGCCATATCGGTTTCGATATGACTTTTCATATAGGTCTTAATCGAATATCTGTTTTATGGGTGATCTTTATTAGTTATATGTCAAGAAAAAGTTGAAATCCATTCTCTAAAACACATAAAAAACGATCGCCAATAACAAGAAAATAGAACACTATTTCCTGGTACAAATTCTTGCCGCCTTACACATATGCTTATTATACACCATGCCCATTGTTGCGGAAGTAAACTTATTATCTGGGACCACCTAAATATTAGGTATACTTTATATTGGAGGAGTAGCGCTTAAATGATTTCCAGCCATTTTTCAGAAAACCCAAGATGGCCGTCGAACAAATTGACCAATCAAAATTCTGTAAATAAGGTCTGAAGCACACCAGTCTAGGGCCTCACAACCCTGTTTGCTTGAAATCATTCAAGTAGTTAATGAAGTTGCATTTTAATTGATTTCCCAAAATGTTAAAAAAATCCAAGATGGCTGCCAGAAAAATTGACCAATCAAAATTCTATATTGAACTTCTGAAACCTACCAGTTAATGAGGAGTAGCATTTTAAATGATTTCCCGCCATTTTCCGGAATATTCAAGAGGGCCGCCCCGAAACCCAGACCATTCAAAATTCTGTACAGAATTTTCTGAAGCATAGGCCCTAACACTCTCGGGTCTTCCCAACCCAGTTTGATTGAAATCGTTCACGCGGTTCAGGAGAAATCGCCCTATAACTGATTTTCCAAAATGTTCAGAAAATCCAAGATGGCAGCCGGAAAAATTGACCAATCAAAATTCTGTATTCAAGTTCTGAAATCTACAAGACTATTATCCTTCCAGGCAAGTTTGGTTGAAAGTGCACAAGCAGTTAATGAGGAACAGCCTTTTAAACGATTTACCGCCATTTTTCGGAAAATTCAAGATCGCCACCGGAAAAATAGACCAATCAAAATTCTGTATACACATTCTGAAACATACCACTCTAGGGTTCTCTCAAACGAGTTTGCTTAAAACCGGCCCAGTGGTTACTGAGTAGGCTTTTAACTGATTTTCAGAAAATCTAAGATGGTTAGTCCACCCAAGTTTCGTTGAAGTCCCGCCATTTAAATTGGAGTAGTGTTTTAAATGATGGCCACCAGAAAAATAGACCGATCAAAATTCTGAATAGCAGTTCTGGAGCCTACCACCATAGGATCCTTTCAACCAAATTTGGTTGAAATCGGTCTAAGCATAAATGAGGAAGCAATTTGATGGACGGATGGAGGGATGGCCACCATGGCATAAGCTCACTTGGCACTTCGGGCCCGGTGGGCTAAAAACCAGTTCTGGTCACACCTCCGCCGACATTAGTGCAAATTGAAGCAACATTATTGAGCTGAAATACAACTTTCATGGAAGGGTACTCTGGCGAATATGGACAGATTCCGTTGTAATGCAATTGCAGTGAGGTTGTATCCTAAACAATACACTCAACAAATTTGAAGCGAGTGCACACAACCTTTCTAAAGTTAGGCTCCAGAAATCAGATTTTTTAAAACAAAATAAATGGCCCAAGGACCATAGTGCTCACCTAGCTGGTAAGGAACTGTAAACATGTTTACATTAATTAATGCCTGAGACTACTGGCCACCAGAGAAAGCTCAATTGGCTCATGGGGCACACATAACAAATCCCATTTACGAATGGGTCAATGGTCACAAGCAAATAAAAAAGATCAAATGCAAGAATATTGGCGTCCTTGACATTACTGACCAACCGAAAGGTACAACTGATCAATGGGCCAGCCATCCCTGACACTACTGTCACATTGTTCAAATGTGTTAATAGATGCCATTTACTAATGGGTCAATGGTCAAAGTAGTCTGGATATGGAAATGCAAGAATATTGGCATCCTTGACATTATTGACCAACAGGAAAAGTACCATTGATCAATGGGCCAGCCATCCCTGACACTACTGTCACATTGTTCAAATGTGTTAATAGATGCCATTTACTAATGGATCAATGGTCAAAGTAGAGTCTGGATATGGAAATGCAAGAATATTGGCATCCTTGACATTATTGACCAACAGGAAAAGTACCATTGATCAATGCACCAGCCATTCCAGTGATACATTTTCAAAAATAGTAATTTCTTGGTTTGCAAATATTTAGATTTTTGACCATTAATGGGCTAAGCGACAACCTGTCTTTAACTGCCAGCCTGCTGAATTTCTGAAAACTACATTTTACTTGGAGACTCTGGATATGCTTATATTTGACTAACTTTCAGTCAAATTGTTTTCAAATCATTCAGCAGGGCCAGAGCTCTTGTCCCTTGAAATTATTGCGCGGTGGCACTTTTTGATGGCTCATTCTATATATCCATCATAGATAGGCACAGACACCATTAACCCTTTCACACTTACACCCCAGAAATGACAAATACTCGAGGATGAAAAGAAAATTTTGTTGAATATTTTGAAATAAATTTTTTCTTTATTGCCTATAGCCGGAAGAATACAGTCCAATTAGTTTCAAAATAATCAACAGCTTTTCTATATAGTTGTCTTGAAACTAAGACAATGGAATTTCAACGGTTAATACATTAATGTTCGAATTTGGTCAAGAAAATCTAAATATTTGCTTATTAAATTTCCATTTGCAAGCCAAGAGAGAACTATTTTTTGAAAATTTACCATTGGAATGACTGGCATGGTTATCGAGCCAGGCATTCCAGCTTTAGATTTTCAAAAATAGTCTTCATTTGACCGCCAAACGAACATTCCTCAAGACCACTGCAGAGGCTGTTTCTGGCTGACTTGACCTTTAAAGGGTTAAAGCATAAACAGAACGACCTACCAAAGTTGTGACTCTGTCTTGCACCCTGACTAGAAGTAACAGAAATACCAACACTCCTGTTATTACTGCCAACACCTGCATGTGTACTCGTACTTGCACCACGATTTATTAGACATTTAGATGGAGTTCGGTTCTGTTTCTTAATACTAGTCGCAACGGTAGTCACATTAGTTTTCATAGTCAGATTTTTCGTCTCACTATCATTCTTATTAGTATTCATGCAGGTATCTGTGGAGTCGTGTATCGTGGTTTCCTTGTCTATACTCATGGCACCATCGGTCATTGAACTGGATACCCCTGAAGTGATTGTCTGGTCATTTATTCGCATCAAATCTTGCTCGACAAACTGGCTCCAGATCTCTGCATCTTCTGTTTTGAAAGACAAGTGGAGAAAATATATGCTTAACATTTCAACATTGAAACATAATTTCAGATAGGATGGTAAATATTTTGAAACTTAAGAAACGTGGAACAATCATTTCAAAATCTCCAAAAAAAAATATTAAACATATATTTTACATCACAAAGAATTTGGTGTAACAGGTCTATAGCGGTGAAAGACTTTTAATGCTTTACTGCTAAATTGGACAAGAAAATAAAGATTTTTGGTTATTCAATGGCCATTTGGAGGTTGAGGAGTATTTTTGAAAATTTACCACTGCAATGACTGGCATGATTATCGAGCCAGTCATTCCAGTTATAAATTTTCAAAAACAACACTTGTCCTCCAAAGGGGACATTCCTGAAGGCCCTGCAGAACCTTTTTTTGGCATAACCATTAAATGGTTAAGATTGTTTTAACTAATTATCAAACTAAAAAAAATGCGATGAAAATATTTTTACAATTGGATAAAATGAAAATGACTGGTGTTCATTTTGAAAACAGTGTAATTGTCCTTCTCTACAGGCAATGATTTTCATTAGCAATATTTCTAAACACCAGTGCACCTTTCGTCATTGATATGCCTTTGTGGCTGTCTGTGTAATTTACAGCCAGGCTGATTAATTTAGTAATCATGATTATTTTGTCCTTTACCTAAATCATCTTCTGCTCTGACACACGCCTCAGGATTCCCTCCACCGTTATTTTCTGTAGACTGGGGAGTTTCAGCTTGGATGTTATTCGCTGTGTGATCCTGTAATGGTCTGGGAGGGGCTGTCTTATGCTGTAACCGTGGTGAAGACCTACATCTATGTGGCCTTGGTAATGACCGGCTTGTCTTTGCTAATGATTGTGGACTGAAAATGATGTTAGGAGTAGCTGCTGTGGAAAAAGCAGGGGTCAAATTAAGCCATAATGCAGGTGAACAAGTACTACACAGAATTAAATGTGAATCAAATGTCTCGCCTGTCTCTGCCTTCCCAGTGACCTTGACTGTTGATCTTGCGACCTCAATGCCATTATACTGCTTCCTAACATTATATGCACCCATGTATCCCAGTTTAGTTCCAACAGCATTAACCAATCCTGAAATATCAATGTAAATGATTTGCTAAATGTAACAGTTTAATGTTGGAATAGCAGAGGTCAAATAGTACGGTTATAAGAATGCCGCAGATTTAATTGTCTCATCTGCCCCCTGTTTGTCACTGTGACCTTGATCGTGTGACCTCAATGTTGTCATGCTACTTCCTAACATTACAGTTAACCATGTGTTCAACCTGAGCCCAATAGAATTAAGCTATCCCGAAATATAAATGTAAATGATTTAAATGGAAAAACTTGAGGTCAAATAGCGATGTCAGAAAGGTGTTGACCTTTCACCTAATGCCCTCACTACCATCATGCTCATCCTCGGTATTGTATATGAAACCATGTGTCCAAGCTTGGTTCCAGTAGGATTAACCCCTTCACCGATGAATTCCCCATATCTCATTTTCAAGGCAACCATACAGGGAAACTGTTGAATTTAAGAAAAAACAATTTGACTGGGAGCCTTAGGCAGCAATGGCTTCCAGTCAAATTAATATAAAATATCCAACAGAATATGTAAACAAGTTACTTTTTCAGGGACTTGTTAGTGAAAAGGTTAAGCAATTCTAAAATATACGCAAACACAAAAACTTAACATTAGAAATACAGACATGACACAGGCCAAATATTAAGACTACGAGGACCTTGATGTTGGACCTAGTGACATTACCATCATGCGCCTTTCGCATTGTATAGGGAACCATGTGTCCAAGATTAGTCTCGTAGTATTAAGTAATTCTAAAATATAAATGTGAATGATTTGCTAAACAGAAAAACTTAAAGTTTAAAAAGCGGGGGTTAAATAGCAAGGTCAGAATGACCGTGACCTTTGACCTAGTGATGTCCCTGTCACCTCTCAGCTTCCTTTTCATATAAGAAAACATGTACCCAAGTTGTATTTCATTAGGGTTAAGCAATCCCAAATTACAACCTGCTAGGTTTTGCTAAACGCAAAAACTTAATGTTAAAAAATAACAAAGTTTTCTGTGAACTTTAGCTTGCTGTCATCCCTGTTACAGACCTGTATCCTTGTGGAATAAGTAACAATGTACCAAAGGTGTGTTCCATTAGTCTAAAGCAATCCCGAGACATAAGCTGATAAGATTGGCTAAACACGTAACATTAAACTATAACTGAGTTTTGTAGAGGGGTCACAGTGACCTTCACCTTTGACATTGTGACCTCAATGTCAGCATGCCGTTTCCTAACGTTATAGGTAACCATGTATCCAAAACAGTCAGTGACCTTGACCGTTGACCTTATTATCATCATGTTGCTTCTTAACAGTAGAGACAACCATGTGTCCAAGTTTGGTTCCAGTAGGATTAAGCAATCCTAAAATATAGGCAACGATGATTTGCTAAATGCAAAAAATAAATAATGTTGCCGCCGCCACTAGAAAAGTGATACCTATGTCTCGTTTGACACAAAAATGACATTGACCTTTGACCAACTGCCATCACTACCATCATCAGGCCTGCCCAAATTGTGCGAACGAAATGGTCATTCGCGTGGCGGTTACAAAAATGTTTTTTGCATAACCCATTTTTCGTTCACGCAGTCATCGTCACTTGGGACATTGAATTTACATTAGTCTATGTCTTAATAGAAGCCATCGCCGACGTCAACCCCTAGAATTCCGTAGAACTTTCTGAAAGGAGAAACTCCCTTATAGGAGCTAACCCCAAAACTCAAAATATTGGTTTGATAAAAAAAGTTTCACGCTGGCTCAATAAGAACGAAAAAGATAATGTCAACGTCATTTTGAACAGGCCTATACAATTTTGCTGGAAATTTCCTACCAGGTTAGTTCTACCAAAAAATCACGATTTTCACAACAAAATCAGATAAATCTTCCATATCAAATGGTGAAACAATGAATCTGATCATTCTAGATTTAAATCATGGCGCAACAAAGGTTAATTCGGCAATAATATATGTCTATGAACGTTCGAATAACCCTGACAAGTGTATCTTTTCGTCATGTAGCGGGAAGAAAAATAGGAGGGTGTGTCTTGAAAGAGCCAATCAGTGAACGGCTCGCCTCCACTTTGTAGAGAACTAATAAATATTCATTACCGCAAAATATTATAATGTCCAAAATGGATGCCACAAAAGAACTGGTTGTCATTCTCCCAGGGAAATTTCCTGTTATTTGTGTCGGTAAATCTTCCAAAATTATTTAATTTGGCTGCTAATATCTTGTACAATAAAGGAGGCGATAATACTTTTTTAAAAATCAGACTGATTTAATAAAGATTGAAACGGATAGAACCTGTTATGTTGAGATGATTTGCGATGTAACTAGTGCCCTATCAGAGACTAGTTCCATGTCCGCATTTCTATGCTAATATATGAATCCGCTATTTTCGCATTCACCATTGCCGTAACGTATTTAAACGAATGAAGACGATTTCATTTATAAGACTTCCGTGTCTGTATCTGCTAAACACATTTCCATTGGATGTACGGATTAGATACAATTCGGTTCCCGTGTCAAAGTTCAATTTTGAGATATTGCACGATATAACATTTATTAATATCCATTGCAGGCAGAGACTATTTTTGATAATTTCCCACTGGAATATCTAGCTCGATGACTGAGCCAGTAATTTCGGTGGTAAATTTTCAAATATAGTCCTCTTATGGCCAGTAAATGGATATTTAATATGAGAATACATTGACCTTGACCATTAAAGGGTTAATACTGACATGCCACTTCCATTATGCAACCGAGATGAATTTTACCTTCACATAGTATCATATTCAAAATGGATTACGCGAACTCAAATGGGATGCGCCAAATAAATTTGCGTAACCGATTTTTGGGTTACGCAAATTTTCAATTTAGGCAGGCCTGATCATGCTGGCTCCTTATCCATGAGTCCAAGTTTGGTTCTAATAGGATTAAGCAACCCTAAAATACAGGCAAATATGATTTGCTAAAAGCAGAAGTTTAATGTTGATACTGTCATCATCGCCCTCACCAGATAAGTGATACCTGTCTCGCTTTCGGCATCACAGGCGACACAAATATGTCTGGTGCATGTGCAATTGTAATCCAGGGTACATGTACTAGTCTGGATGATATGCTATAATGTCAGTTGATGTGCTGTAACCGTAGGTATTTGCTTTGCAGGTAAAATCCCAATGTTAGATGTAGGCATGCAGAACAAATTTCTTATCTCTATCCTTGAAAAGCAGTTTTAAAACAGATAACAACTCTGTCAATTACGGAAAATATAAATTGCACATTGAAGTTAGGCTTGAATAATTTTTGCTTTGAGAAAATTGTGAAATTCAAAAGTTAAACACACTAAAGAAATTATGAATTAAAAAAGATTTTTAATTGAAATAAAATATGAAACAGTAGTCGCTAGGAAGCATTAAGTTTGTCCATCCGGCGACAACATGTTAGGGAATGCTCATGATCGTGCAAATAAAGCCATTAATTTTCAGTGATCTGTAGAGTTACAAGCCTTAACCACCGATCCAAGCACCGATGAATTCCCCATATCTCATTTCCAAGGTAAACTCACAGGAAAACTGGCTTCCAGTCAAATTAATTTCAAATTATTCAACAGACTAAGTTTTACATTGTAAAGAATTCACCTTTTCAGGGATTCATCAGTGTATGGGTTAATGCACACTACATCAGTTTGAACAGCAGATTCTGTTATATTAAACCACCATTCTACTGTCCATAAAATCAACTGGCAGCAACACTCAGCCAGGCCCCCTTTCAGATTAGATTAATAATATTCAATAGCTTACCAAGGCATCATTTTTAGAAAATCATGGTGAGCTAAAAATTACTCTCCATGGGCAGTACCAGGCGAGTGATTGCTTCACTAGAAATCACTATCCATGGATAGCTTAGGCGAGTGATTTCAGTGTACATCATAATTTGATATCTAATGTAAAATATTGACTAATTAAGCGTTTACACAACAAAACATAGAATATTGACATCGGAGTACAAATGGTTAAACTCCAAAATCTAACGGTTTCGAAGTTTTAATTAATCAACAACAGTCAAATCATTCAAGAACAAACTAAATAGCAAAGGAAGAACTTTTGAATTGGACTGAGCAAGCCATACTACAACAAGAACACACACAGACACTGAGGAAATAACAAGTCAATGGCTTATGCCTCATAAAATGATGATGATGATGATGTGCAGCACAATAAGGAACAGTACAAAATGCCAGGGATCTGGGAATTATTTGATGTAATGATCCGTATGGATCACCATTAAATAAAGTTAATTTCTACGCCTGGGTATTGCAAAATTTAATCAACTATCAAGTTGGCTGAGATATGACATGTAACGATGCATCCTATAATCGAGCACATTTTGTTTGTAAAGTTTCGTAAAAAAAAATATGATACCACGAAAATTTTACTCATTTTCGCACGTTACAAATTCTTGCCACCATACGACTATGTTTAATGTATACCTCAAAACATCATAGTGGAAGGGAAATTATTAAATTGGAGCGCCTAAATATTTTGTATCCATTAATATTTGATCATTTATTACATCAAAATTAATCCTGAATTCATTGCGCAATAGGAACTAAGTATTGTACTTTAGGTCTGATCTGTACCCGTTTGATAAAAAACTCCTGTTAGCGTATAAGATCTCGTTAGAACACGGCGCCTCCAATCGTAAAAGAGCCAGCGGCCCGCCAACATAAGAAGCACTATGTCATTTAAATTCTGATTCCGTTTTGGATCATTTAATGTTGGTCGGCATTACAAAATTAATGCGCAATACGAGAGAAAACACTGTTCCATTATTAATTTTTTCTGAAGAGAAATATTATTTCTCTGTTCTGATTGGATAAATTCTCCTGTACAAGCCAATGAAAATAGAGAATGGCAGATATTAGAAATCTACTAAACACAACTGCTGATCTTAGCACATTCCTAATGTCACGTGATTTCCATATTTTCTAGGCGACATTTTATGTCAAAAGTAGAATTGATTTTGATGTAATAAATGATCATTATTGAAGATACACGATATTTAGGCATATATTAAACATAGTGGTACAGCGGTAGGCATGTGTATGGAAATTACGTTCAATTTTCGTGGTAGGTTCATTTTTATAGAATGGATTTCAATTTTCTATGCATCCTTTCTATAAGTATAAGGATTTTTTTGGGGGGGGGGGGGTTTGGGCCAAAATTTAGCCTTAGTCCAATACAAGCTAGCGTCATTTCCTCGAATAAAAAAGGTAAACATTGGGAAAATGTTTTTAAACATTTTTTCGTGCCAAGAATTTGAGGCGAGTGATTAATAGCTCACCAGATTTTAATTTTAGGCGAGCTAAGCGAGCGAGAGCAATCGCTCGCCTCAAAAATGATGCCCTGGCTTACCTGCATAATTACCTTGAAATTGGGTTAACGATTCCAAAAATTCAATGTTCAGAGTAATATCAATCAATTACAACTTGCACAAAAAGTGGATGCAGCTAAACTAGAAATGGGTGGGGCATGCCTAGAAATGAATCCCTCCAGTGGTTCATTGATGTTATTTTCAAGCCCTGCCATAATTGTTAATGTTTACTATGAGCTGACCCATCTATCAGTCTCA